>OX442366.1:17189549-17472049 GCA_949357725.1 Hyperoplus immaculatus | reverse complement strand
CTTTCCAGGTGTTTATTTTGCATATCGGTTGCAAATAGGAAACTATAAGCTCGTCAAGCCTGAAGTTTGTAATTTTAAAAAACAGGCCAAAGGGTGAAATTTGTGAGAGGGATTTTTAAGATTTTTTCTTTCTTGCATTTTTAATGGTAGAAAATAGCACACAAAAAAAGCTTTGCCAACTGCAGGGAATGCTTTTTTAAGCTGCGACTGAGCTTGCATTTTTATCTGCATTAGCACACGGAAGGGCTTCCTTCAGTAGAATAGAAGGATGTGCGCCTGTTCTGTTGCAAGATGACTGAAGGTGAAAAACAGGAACCGTGCACTTCACAGAGGGGAGTAACCTATAAGGTCTTGTCTGGGTCAACCCTCATTCACCCTTTAGGAAGTTCACGTCTTTCAAATTCTGCTGAGTGAGTGAGTATGTGTGTGTGTCTTTGTGTGTGTGTGTGTGTTTTTTTTTTGAAGCCGCACGCTAGAGCCAACACTGTTTTCTGAACCTGAGGCCAGTTGGCCCCTCGTTAAAGAAAAGGAGGTGAATTGCAGCACCCAAGCTGCCATTTGGGTGCCTAAAGCAATTAGTGAGGGGTGTTCATAAATCTGGAAGTATCTGCTCACCCCCACACGATAACTCAGTCCCCTAAAACCCTTCCTTCTCACTTCTCATTAACAACAGAAGTGAGTTTTAGTGTAAAATCATACAGATAGGTCAGTATTTTAGCATTAAGCAAAAGGTAGGTATGGTGTTTCAGCAATATCTCTGTCTAGTTGCAGTGTTTTCTAGGGTCAATGGCTCTATCAACGCTGCAGCAGTGATTAATGAAGGACCCTTGGGATGAGGGAACCCTATACAGAGAGGGAGACTGTTTGGATAGGGCTCACCCCATCAGTCACAGATACCCACTGGAATGCTCCAGACCTTATCCAAATAGTTCAATCACTTTTAATCAGGCTCACTCCCCTCAGCTCAACTCTGTCAGAACCTCGACAAACTATCTTATCAAGACATTTAATTTGAAATTGGCTTTAAGAGAAACAAAAAATTTCTCGTTTTAAAAAAAGGAAAATAACACATCTCCCTATTACAAATGAAAAGTTGAATCCAATATCAATGCGCCCAGAACCCTTGCTCAATTTAATACACAAAGAGATGTTGCTACATCCTTACTGGGTCTGGTACGGCCAGTAGCCCACGGTGGCTAATGCTATCTTACTGTAAGTAGAACACCAGATCAATGTCTGTTTACAGGTCTTGGGGAGCACTACTATCTATATAGTACAAAGTCTTTTGTGGCTCTAAAGGGAGTTGTGTGGAGTCTGATAAATTGCCTTATGGGCCTTGAACTGTTTGGGTATCCAGACTAAAACTAAAAAAGCTCCATAAGTTCCTTTAGCATACAGGTAAAAGGAAGTGAGTTCGCTAGACCTCTGTAGCGTGCTGCTCATTTCTGCTTGAGGCTAGCATCTCGAGGCTACATTATCCGCTAGCGTACCACATCTGAATCTTTGTCAGAACTGTCAGCAGTTGAGCTTCATTTTGGTAATGTAAGTGCCAGATTTTGATAAGACAGACAAATACAAAGAATAAAAAAGACAATACCTCTTGTTAAGCCGCATCAATTTTGATCATTGATAAATTGTCTATCAGCACAGGAGTTTAATGCTAAACTGATGCGATACAATTAGCTAATGCCTGAGTCTGTTTTTCTTTATGACCATTGTGCAACTATTAAACCATGTTTCAGCATATCACAGATACATATTTTAGAAGTAAACTTTGCATACCTAACCAAGACACATTTGTTGTTCCTGCGTGTACGGTGTGTCCCACTCCTTTAAATGGCATCCAGTGGCTGCTGTTGACCAAATTTAAATTCTGCAACATGTTGAAACTCCAAATGCTGGCACAAAGATTCATAAAAAAAACTAATAGATTGATTTAAAGAATGAATGGAAGAAGTGGAAAAATAGTCTACTGTATGTTCATGTCATCGGTGCGCTCATGTGTGTAGCCTATGTATGTGTGTGTGTGTGTGTGTGTGTGTGTGTGTGTGTGTGTGTGTGTGTGTGTGTGTGTGTGTGTGTGTGTGTGCGTGCGTGTGTGTGTGTGTGCATGAAGTGTCTGTCATTTTGAATGCTACGCTTGGCAGACCTGTTGCGGCTCTTTGACCCCCTTCACCTCTTCACTTCCTCCCCAGTGGAGCCGGAGTTCAAGTACGTGGGCAACATGCACGGCAACGAAGTGCTCGGCCGGGAGCTGCTCATTAAGTTCTCCCAGTTCCTGTGCGAAGAGTATCGGGCCGGAAACCAGCGGATCACAAGGCTTATCCATGACACTCGCATCCACATCCTGCCCTCCATGAACCCTGATGGCTACGAGGTGGCCGCCAGACAGGTAATGCGTGCACCCTACTGTACATGATGTGAGCCACAGGCCTCCATGTGCTAAAAGAAAACTAGAGGAAAATCTCCCAAAGTGACGCCTTTGGGCTGGTTTTTCTTCAGTAATCATCATTCGCCACTTGGGGAGAAAAAGTTTCCACATTGTGTCCTTGCCAGTGGAAATGTTAGAAATGTTAAGTTCCCTCAGGGAAATCTACCCACACCGTCAAGTTAAGTCCCAGCAAACACATCTTACTCCATCAGATAACACACATCCAAAGGGCCTGTGTTGGTATCCATTGAAGACAAGCAACTAAGAGCCAAAAAGTGTTTTTCTGTTACATGAATCTTCCACTGTTTGCTTAAGTCTGCATTAATCCTACAGTATCTACAGTATCTGCTCCCTGAGAGAGCCCCTAGCTTTGCAGGGGGGAGTAATTACATGGGCCACGAAACAGATGACACACGTGCACAATCTCTTTGAGACTAATGATATGTCCTGAGGAGGCCAGCAGCACGTGACGGTCCCTCTCTTTGCCCCTTTAGACGACACAAGTACACCGCACTATAATTTGTTGCATCAACAGATGTTTAGATGCAGTAGCGTTAGGACGTCAACGGGAAGGCTGCTTCATTTCCCACCATCCCATAGTGAAAAAACATTGAAAAGGGTGGACTAAAGTGTTTTAGATAAAGTCAAGTCATTATAAAAGGGAAATTCAATGATAATGTGCTATTTTGAGGCAGATAGAGAAAGAGGCAAATGAGAAAGAAAATTAAGTAGTAAAATAAAATAAGACAATGGCAAAGCTAACATGTTGATGTTTGAGAAGGTATAATCTTATAGTGTAGTGTGTTAGCATGCATTTTTTTTACATTACACAAAATTTACAGCTGAGGCTGATGGGATGTCATTACATTCTTGTGGCATTTGATCATAAAACAAGGTTCACATGATAAATGTTTTCCTTTGATGATGGTGCTAAAGGAAAAGTTAAGAGAGGCATTGATATTGCCATGTTTTTATGCTCAGGATTCCGACAGTCTTGAAATGTTCTCTTGTTTCTTAAATTTTAACATCCTTTAAAACATTTTTGGGAAGGATTCGAGTTTAGATTCCTCAGGAAACAATGAGATTTCAAAGTCGTTTGCAGTGGGCAAAAACAGCTGGAAAATGATTTACTATTGTTACACCACAGTTTGTGGAATTCAGAAAAACTGTTTTCCTTTGCCGCTTCCAAGTGTTTTGAAATATTATTTGAATATCTTGAAAAATCTCGATATGAAAAACTAGAGGCTGAAACATGATAGTTCAATCACACTACTGGGTGTTAAAGGGGAACAAGTTAACTGGACATAGTTGCTATTTTATATTTTCTCTGCGGGTCAACAGGGTCCAGAGTTTAACGGCTACCTGGTGGGTCGTGGGAACTCCAGAGAAATCGATCTGAACCGGAACTTTCCAGACCTGAACGCACTCATGTACTACTACGAGAAGACCAACGGGCGAAACCACCACCTGCCCCTGCCAGACAATTGGGAGCAACAGGTCAGTGCTACTGGGTAGACACACAAGACCTCATCTATCATTGTGAATGTGTCAGTGCATATGAGTGTAAACACATGTGTGGCAGAAACAGAAAGAGGGAGGGAGATGGAGGGGTGCAATTATCGTTATTTGGTGAGTTGTGTGCGTTCACCGTTTGAATATGGAGTTTAATAATGAGCAATTGTAACTTAGCCGAGTTATCTTGGCTTCAACTTCGTTGACTTAAAAGAATGCATGAGGTTTGTACTGGATCAGATTCCGCTGCCAGTTGAGCTTTCATCAAATAGAAAAAAGCTGCCCATAAATCTGAACGGTAAGTAGAACCAGCAAATTGCCAGACAGGCAAGATGTGTCACGTTGAGTGTGATTGTGTGTGCCTGTACATTCTGACCCGTTAAGAGTGGGTGTGTGTGTTTGCTTATCGTACTGTAAAACCCTATATCACCTCATATAAACTGTGCATTTCTTCCGCTGGGTCATAAAGAGGCCGCTCTCCTTTGTTTTTGCAATATGAAACAGGCGAGCGAAATGCCTTACTTGTTCCAATTTGGATGGAACAAGGAATGGAACAACAGCCTCACTGCAAATATCCCTTTACAACCTCGACCAATAATAGGACTTTGAATAGTATTATATCTGTTTGCTGTAAGATTTTTTTGGAGCATATAAAGATGAATTCCAAAGCTCAGAAAAAAAAGAGGTCAGTGGAAGACAATAAAATGAGGTTGACAAGGCTCCTCTAAAACTCTCGCACTCTTGGAATGAAAATAACCTGACAAGATATATGTACTAGATTTAAAGATTCTCAACCTCAGCTAAACATTTTTGTCTTTTCGTCACCACCATGAGAATTTGAACTGACCTACTCCGCGGTCGCAGAATGTAACTGTTACCTGGACTCTCCACATAACTGTGATTCCACCACAAAATCATATGTTCTTTGCCACAAATGTATTTCACATTGGTGGAAGAAGTAACCAGATCCAAGAACTGAGTATATGAACTCAATTTCATTGCATCAATGGTATTTAAAAAGCAGAGATGCTTTCTTAAAATAATTAATTATTTTACCCAGTGGGTATTAAACAGCTCGTAAAGCCCTGATGGGTATTGTCGAGACTATCGAAAACACACTTATCAAGCACTGTGCTCCTTTGGCAAAAACATGCTAAGCTCTCTGCACAGTCAACTACCGTACATGCTGCTGCATATCCTATCCATTATAGATTATAAGAAGCAAACACCTGGTCTTCACTGTGAATGACTCTGGGGCAATACACTGTAACATTTACTCCAATAATATGCTAAAGTATAGAATTTGTGGCTCAATATTGCAGGGAATATAGTTTAGATTGGCTGTAACAGAGACAGCGTTCCTTTCTGTGTGACTCTACTGTAGTGTATATCACTGTGCAAGTATTATTTCTGGGGAGGTTTGGGGTCCCCTGTGACCCGGCCCCAGATAAGCGGATGATGACCATGGATAGATGGATGCATGGATTATTTTAGATAGAAGGAAGAAGGGAGGTATGAACGTTTGTGCTGTAGAACTACTGCTTATACTGGGCTGGAAAGTGCATTTTGAGTATTAAGATCAGATCCTTGGGGCGTCCCCGTCTGCAGTCGTCTAATCTTTGACATACACTAACATGGCTACTTGTCTCAAGGATAATTCCTATGAGGTATTTTCTAAATTGCTCTGCCTTTTGGTACCTACTGCTTGAAAGCACTGGGTGTTATTCAGGCTGGATGATATATTGGCATTGCATTATAACCCTATTGGCTGGATAGATATATGAGTGTGCCCTTTTTTAAGTGATAATGCAATAATAATGTTATAAGAGAGAGAGATACTGTCTAAGTGCCTCTGAATAAAGTCAGGAAACCATACCATAAAGTCGTCTTATGGGAGGTTATACGAGTATAATGTACTCCAAGGTACAGCCATTGATTTTTTAAATGACCTTTTTTCCTATTTACTAGTTCCTGGGATGCAAATGCGTTGAGGAAACTAGCCACGGGCTGGCTGTTTACCCCACATGACTGCCCCCTGAAAGGCAAACACAAAAGAGTAACTGTGTCACTGTTACAGATACTTCTTTCATGCTGGTCAGGATTACATTCTCACAGGCTACGTGAAGCCACAGACCCCCTGTGCCCGCCTGCTGCAGGCTCAACCATGCTACATTTTAATTAGCGGACAGATGATGAGTTTAATGTTTTTTTCTTCTTCTCAGCAACAGAGAATGTTCCACAAAATGACAGACAAATACAGCAACTCAGGACTGTTATGATTTTTTGTACAATATATTGTTGGTTGTCCTTCATGTGTAAACCGACACCATAATGACAGCTCTGACTTCAAAGCACGCATGAGTGTATATAAAGATCCACGGCCAATAAACACCTGCCAGTCCTCAAAACAGAAGCCCCCTTGTCTTGGTTACAACTGCTGCGTCCAAGGCCAGTCGTCTCTGCACGGCCTGATTAGCCTTCAGCTGAACCACACAGTGTTTATTGTCCTGCATACCTTATTCAAGGAGAGGTATAAGTCCTTCTCTCCATGCATGATATAGGGCTAGCCTAGGAGCGTGTGAGAAGAAGCTTCTGAGCCCACAGAAAAAAATAAATAGCAGCTTAAAGTGGATTTTAAAGGTTTAAGGTGTCGGTAGCATTGTCATGGGAGATGAGGGAGAAAGTGCGCGACAAGTAAAGCTGAAGAATCATTTCAGGGGTTTGGGAAAGGCAGAGGATACTTTGAAGATATAACCATGGCTCCCTAAAAGATTAACCTGGTTTCATTAAAGTGAGGAGCGGAGAAAAATACTCGCGTATGGTGAAGCGTAGGAAGCGAGGATTTTGTCCAGTGAACCAGCCAAGCAGAGACGCCAGTGGTTCTGGGTGAAAAGAAAACCAGATGTCTTCAGTCCACTGATGTTGTTTAGGAAAAGTCTGGGATGAAGGGAATGTTGTGTGTAATAATATCAGCAACCAGACAATATACAGGGTAATTTATGGAGGGAATTTGGACTCTTTCTATTATAATCCACTATGTGGGTACTGCACGTTTGTCACTTTCTAAAAACACTATGCTATATGTCATGTACATTGTTCGAGTACATGAGCCTAAAAAGTCATAAGCTACTTTATTTATAACTTTTTCCTTGAATGTCCTCCACAGGTTGAACCAGAGACGATGGCGGTCATAAAGTGGATGCAAAACTACAATTTTATCCTGTCAGCCAACCTCCACGGAGGAGCCGTGGTAGCCAATTACCCCTTTGACAGGTCGAGAGATCCTCGCATTCGAGGGAGGACCACGTATGCATCCACTGCTGATGACAAAATCTTCAGAAAGGTCTGCTGCAGATTACAAATTCCTTCCAGATGTTGCTCACATCCTATCTCATCACTGTCTGTAATGTATGTGTGTGTGTGTGTGTGTGTGTGTGTGTGTGTGTGTGTGTGTGTGTGTGTGTGTGTGTGTGTGTGCACATTTGTGTGATGACAGTTGGCGAGGTCCTACTCGTACGCTCACAGCTGGATGCACAAAGGTTGGAACTGTGGGGACTTCTTTGATGAAGGGATCACCAACGGGGCCAGCTGGTACTCTCTGTCCAAAGGTAAGCAGAACACCTGCTCCTGAACAACGCGAAGAGAAAACAACAGATAAAACCCAACTCTGTTATCATGACATTGATGAGCAATGCTAACAATAACTTGTAACGGTGTTAAACAGTGGCCCCAAATCCCCTTCATTTCCTTCCAGAGAGGTTTTGAATATGGAACCAACTGTGTTGAGTTCGAAGTTGAAGTTCCTAGTAAACTAGGAGGATTTTAGATGAACTCATGAAATATTTAATTTCTGTTTGTGAAGGAGTGATTTAATACAGTGGTTATTAAAGGAATATACTTCTGCCAAAACAACCGAAGCTCGTACAAGTTTAAATCTATTTACATTTTTTCAAATCCTGCTGACGTTCGGCCTGAACTGTGACTTGATATAGCCTACAGAAAGATGAATGAGTTGTATTTGTGTTTTATGTGTTCTTGATGATGACTTTCCTCTACTTTAATCATTATTTTACTACAAAATCATATTTTTACTACATTTATTTTAGAATGAGAAAGAAAGATGGATACCATTGTCTGCTAAACGTGAGTTAGCGCTGGAAGCCGGTTAGCTTAAAATCCCAACCTGTCGTTTTTGCACTTAGGTTTTAATAAAATAAAAAATAAAAACATGTTAGTAAGGTAGTAACAGCTAAGCATTACTATTAGAGAGTATGTGAGCCTTAGAGGAGCTGGTAGGCAGAATTTGTTTGGAGGGAGCCAGCTAAGCTAGCTGTTGCTCTCTGGTTACAGACTTTGTGCCAAAGTAGCTAATGCTGTTGGTAGGTACAAGAGAGAAAGTAAATAGTATAGTTGCACAATGTTGAAGTATTACTTTTAAATACACAATGTTCATTGGTTGGGAATGCCAACATTCCAACCTCTTGTGTGCTACCATAACATAATGCTGCAGCACATAGCTATAATATGATATACAGTTATACTGACCTAATGATGGAGCCATGAAGGAGCCATGCAGTCCAGAAAGAGTTGATAATTAATACCTCACTGCCTCCACGTGAAAAACAAATCGCTCCCGTTTTACATAGTATGCCAATTCACTGTGTTGGGGCAAGTCCATCATAATTCCTGTTCAAAAGAAAGACAAGGCCACCTGCATGAATATTGGCATGCACTGACAGCTAG
Source organism: Hyperoplus immaculatus (assembly GCA_949357725.1). Lineage (NCBI taxonomy): Eukaryota > Metazoa > Chordata > Actinopteri > Uranoscopiformes > Ammodytidae > Hyperoplus > Hyperoplus immaculatus. Next base: position 17,463,363 of record OX442366.1, on the reverse strand, counting down.
ACCTCAGTCAGCAAGAATGACATGCCATGAGTGGCTTGCAAGGCAAGCTTTCCAGTGCTGTCAGTCTGACTATTTCTGAGGCCTCTTTTCTCACCTCTTGCATTTAACCTCTCCGACCCCCGTACACTAACAGCTGCACCTCTACTGACACCCTCGGTTGGACCAACCTTAGAAAAAGTACTAGTGAGGGGTGGGGGTAGTGTGGAGGGAGGGTAGTATGCAATTTTTCCATATTTGATATAGTTTCTTATGTGCACTGTGGTTGATGTGGAAAATATTTTTCCATGTAAGTAATACGTTTAAAATATTACACCATACATCGTTTCTGCACGGTGGATGGTGGAAGGGTATTTCAGTTTCTTGTAATTCAAGCAGTCCATTGAACATTTTAATGAGGGAAGGTCTCGCTTTAAAAAATGCAAACCATAAGGTTTAGCAACCTTCCCCACCCCAATCATTTTCATACAGTCCCCTTCATAAAACTCTGCAAATGGGAGAAACTATGGACTTTCCTCTTGTAATTTCTAACATTAGCAACTGCTACAGCTAGTCATAATCAAATTTAAAATCTACCACAGAAAAAAACACATCATTCATTCTTCGCACATGACTCTGCCTCATTCAGTTTGTTTGACTAAACGCTTCCAAATCACTTATATGCCCATCAGGCGCCACATAACTTAAATATACTTCACGCCTACATGAACACATCATTTTAAAGACATTTTCTTTCAACCTAATTTTACTATATAAGTGCTAAGCCGATAGGGCTGCTATACTGGAGCAATTTCACAGATTAAAATAAACACTTGCAGTGTGTTGACTGTATTTTTAGGCCAATGGCCAATGTTTGTCTTGTCTTGGTGCCATCCAAATGTTTTGCCATGCATCCAATTCTGTAAATGCATACAAGTGGTTAACCATGTTGGATTTACTGTCTTCCAATTGCTTCTGGAAAATAAAATCAGTGAATATTTGAGGTTTATTTTTAAAGTTATTTTGTGTATCATGAAAGCACCCACAGGGCTTAGTGGTGCTATTATACTGGTTTACTTATAGATATACTATTCTTTACTGACATTGGCCACCTAGAGGCCATTAGGAGTTAAACAAGCTCATTCACTGGAAAGCGAGTTCAAAGTCTTCATCCTCCCTCATTTAGGAATTTGGAAATTTGCGCTTGCATGGTTTTGATGGATACTTACATTAATGTTTTGCGATTGAATGCTTGGAATTTCTTTAAACTGTCTGGGCATGTATTCGATTTCAGCTCACATAATCTGTAACTGAAACAATAACAATACCAATTTCTTTGATCAGTAAATCTTGGTCTGGGCTGGTCTGGATTACTACATGGAATGTGAATCTGTTGAGCTGTTGAGTCATGCAAGCTTTTGATTTTGGATGAAAACGCCCATAGCTGCATTTAGTAGGAGCACGTTATGTTTATTTTAACAACTCCTTTTGGGCCAAGTGTTATGTCATGGTCTATGAGGTTACATTTGAACTCTCCCTCCCAATCCTGGCCTCATATGAGTTCGCCCTCAATAGAAAAAGGTATAGCTGTGTCACAAAGTTGTAAAGCCAAAAATACGTCAGTCCATCTGCGAAACGTGGTGGTTTGGAAAAGTCAGCTTAACCATGTGAAAAAATGCAGCTTTGTACCCCAAAAATGTGAAAGAGTGTTTTTTAGATGAACCAGACGATACATCAACTACTTACAAATCTCAACAACGCCTGAGGTAAACCAAGGCTCCATGTAAGCCACTCTATAAACCACTCTGGTAACCACTAATATGGAAAATATATTTTGTTTCCAAGATTTCTTTCTTGAAATCTGATTATTTATTTCTCTGTGTTTCAGGCATGCAAGACTTCAACTACCTGTACACCAACTGTTTCGAGATCACCTTGGAGCTGAGCTGTGATAAGTTTCCTCCAGCATCGGCACTGCACAGAGAATGGATGGGCAACCGAGAAGCACTGGTTTCGTACCTTGAACAGGTCAGAACGCACCTGTTATTTAGTCATTGGAAAATTGCTGCTAAGTCATTTATAACGTGGAGCAAACAAACATGCAGACATAAAGTTAGTTACACACGCAAACCTCACTACCAAGAGTCATGAGTCCAATACCCTGGCTTCCTGTAAATACTGTCTGGGTTTCCGGTGGATAAAATGATTGAAAATGAGCTACGTGAAATGCAGTGTAATACAAGACTTTGACTGACAACAGACTTTTTACCTTCTTGTCAAGGTTGAAAATAGGCCCTGGGTTGAAGATAAAATATCCTTTATCCTTTTTTTTTTTATTTATTTATTATTCTTTCGGACAATTCCACACAATACACAATTTTCTCTTGCAAATATTCATACATCATACTTTGTGTTGTCCGAAGGGAGACGGAAGAAGCCAAAGGCTTATCAGGTCCCGCCCCCATTTTCATCAAATTCGGATTCAGATACACAGTTACTGTTACAGAAAATAAAAATAAAACAAAAAACAATTTTTTTTTATATATAGCTATATATATATATATATATATACATACATACACACATATATACATATACATATATACATACATATATATATATACATATATACACACATATATATATATACATATATATATATATACATACATACATATACATACATACATATACCCATAAATTTTTTTTTTTTTTTTTTTTAAGAATCTGCAGTCCAATACACAGTCAATTTTAATGTAATTGCTTCAGCTTTTAAGATCAGTTCAGCACAGTTCAGTTTCTCTGTGACAATGCCAAGTGTATAAGGTGTGAAGTGGCCTTGTATTTGGCCTGTTCCATTTCTTAACTGGTAGTCAAAACACTTCTGCAAAAGTATTCAAAAACAAGTCTGACTGCTGGCCTGTATTATTCTTTACAATATTGATATGTAAGTGACATTGACATTGTGCTCAGGTTATTAGTCTGTAATTTTCAATAATTTTTGAAACATAATTTGCTTTGAAATTGCGCAAACTGCAACTCCCTGTGACAACTTCATCAAGTCCATTCCACAGCTTAATACCCTTTACAGAAATCGAAAAGGATTTAAGTGTGGTCCGTATATTTTTCTCAGTGAATTTATCTTTTCTTCTTAAATCATGCAAAACTTCTCTGTCTTCAAACATTACTTGTAAACTGTTAGGAAGGCTTTTTTTTGAAGCCTTGTAAATAATTTGTACTGTGTGGTAATTTACCACATCACGTAATTTGAGAATTCTACCTTCAATAAAAAAGTTATTAGTGTGTGCCCTGTAATTGGCTTGGTAAATAATTCGTATTGCTTTCTTTTGAAGAATCTCCAACGGGTGCAATGTACCTTTATAAGTGTTTCCCCATATTTCAGCACAGTAATGCAGATGTGGGGAAACTAAACTCCAGTATAATACAAGTAAGGCCTTTTGATTGAAACAATGTTGTGCTTTCCAAAGTATAGAAATACTCCTGGCTATTTTGCCCCTGAGATGGCTAACTTGTGGTTTCCAGCTTAATTTATCGTCAATTATTACCCCTAGGACTTTGTGTTGCTTGACCCTTTGAATTTCAATCCCATTTACCTTGATTTTTACAGCGACATCTGATGCTCTCCTGCCAAACATCATGAATTTAGTTTTTTCTAAATTTAGTGATAACTTATTTCGGTTTAACCACTCATGTAACTTAGTCAATTCAATGTTTACGATCTCAACCATATTATTCAGATCTTTCCCCGAATAGAAGATGTTTGTGTCGTCAGCAAATAAAATTAACCTTAAGACTTTTGACACTTTACATATGTCATTTATATAAAGCAGGAATAATTTCGGCCCCAAGATTGACCCCTGAGGGACCCCACAAACAATATCTAAGCATGTCGATGTGAACTCCCCTAATTTCACAAATTGTTTCCTGTCATGTAAATAACTTCTGACCCAGTCATGTGCCAAACCTCGAATGCCATAATTCTCCAGTTTATTAAGAAGGATGTCATGATTAATAGTGTCGAATGCTTTTTTGAGGTCTAAGAAAATTCCTATAGAGTACAATTTGTGATCAATAGCATTACTAATAATTTCTACCGATTCAGCCAAGGCCAGTGCGGTGGAATGATTCTTTTTAAAGCCGAATTGACTGTCATACAGAAGTTGATGTTTAGTAATGAATTCATCAAGTCTATTGCTGAATAACTTTTCCAGAATTTTAGAAAATTGTGTTAAAAGTGAGACTGGTCTATAATTAGTAAATGAATGTTCATCACCATTCTTATGTAATGGTATAACCTTAGCTACTTTCATGTTAGAAGGAAAAATGCCTGTTTGAAAAGATAGGTTAAAAAGGTGTGTTAGGGGTTTAATAATAGTTTCTTGCACTGATTTGATTACTTTCATGTGAAACCCTAGCGCGTCTCTAGAGTTTCCTTTCCACAGACTGTCTGAGTGCAAATATAATACAGTGATGCATTGTCAATAACAGTGTTTCTTAAGACCCAAGGGATGGTTGGGATATGCATGCCGCCATGAAAGGGCTTGCAGGTACTGCTCTAGTCTTGCTTTGCTATATACATGCATTGCAGAGCACAGGGCCAAGGAAGGATAAGGGTCACATGTTTTGATACGTTTATAACCAGATATTGACCAGACTTGCAATCAATACCGTTGCAGAATTCAAACACAAAGCTAACTATGTTTCCACATACTTGACTATTAAAGAGTAGGACGGGGGAAATTGATAGAATGAAATGGGAAAAATCAGTAATATTTAGTAATGCATGTGTGTTTCTCCTTGCTCAGGTGCATCATGGGATTAAAGGCATGGTGTATGATGAAAACAACAACCCTATTGCCAACGCTGATATCTCAGTGTCTGGCATCAACCACGATATGACCACTGGTGAGAAGGGCTTGAGGGGGGTGTAACTGCTATACAGATGTGGTTTTTATTTCCTGGGAGGTTTTTTCTCTCTCCTTAACTGCTGTGTTGAAGTAGTTAGGGAGTATGAGAGGTTTGTGGTAAATGATCTGCTAATGTGCAGGTTAAGAATTCAGCCTTTAATTAAGAAATGTTTCCCTTACATTCACCTTTTTGTTGAAACATAATGAGCAATTTCTGCTTTTTGTTAAAATCAAAAAGCAGACATTTCCTAAATACCTGAATTTTACCACATTATGAAAAAGAATTATCATAAAAAAGAAAATAATAGGGCATTCAATCCTCATACCTGAGTGGAAGAAGCTGTCCTCTAGTGGTCAGTAGTGAAAATGCACTTTAAAATAATGTAAATAACTGTATTATATGCTGTATCTAGATTTACTCAAAAACAGTAATTAAATTAAATGTTGAGGCTAGCCTACTAGTCCACTTTTATATATAGCATATTATATCCGACAGCTAAATGTAATACTAAGATTTTACAAACCTGTAATAAATCAGATGCATTCTTATACAATAAGTTAAACCACTTTAACAGCAATATATAAAATACAGTAGCTTATAACAGGCTGTCCTTGGCCAACTAAAATATTTAGTTTACATGTTAATACCTATGAAATTGTTCTTCAATAGCTCAAGTATAACAATAAATCTCTGAAAGAGTCGATTTTATACTTTTAGATATTAAAGGCAACACTGTGTAACTTTTTCGTAACTAAGCCACATGTAATTACATCATTACAGCAGGCTTAACTGCTAAAGCTAGTTTAACAGAATCTTCATGTCAGCAAACTGAATGAGTAATGTGAATTACACAGCAGTATCCAACTAAAAGTGGCTAGCATTGACTTTCATTGGCCATCATAGTGGTAATTCCAGAGTTTGAATCAAGCTTTTTCTTGCATTAAAGCCCCTTTGTGTACTGACCTTAGCAAAGCTGCAATTGATTGATCAACATTTCATTTGTAAGTGCACGTGTTATTTCTACTTTCCAAGGTTACAAAGTCTAACTTTTCAGTACACCTGCTGGTAATACTTGTGTAGTTTGACCTGAGTTTTGAATGAACAGATACATGATCTGAATACTTCTTCACCACTTTGTAATCCTCTCATCTTTTCTCATGCTCCTCTAGGGGTGGATGGCGACTATTTCAGACTTCTGTTACCAGGTACCTACACGGTGACAGCATCTGCCCCGGGTTACCTCCCCTCCACCAGCACTGTCACAGTGGGACCAGCAGAGGCTATACAGGTGTGTTTCTAACAGTATACGACACAAATCTAACAGTTGATTAACAGTTTTACCTACAAATTCACCTTTTTATAATGGAAAAAGCAGGTAGTCAGTGGCGTACATACACTTCTAAAGAAACCCCAGACAAGACTTTTGATTCATTTGTGTGTGTGTGTGTGTGTGTGTTCTTGTTGTATGTTTTGAAGGCTGGAAAATATGCACTGCTTCCATCACTCATACCTTGTTCTTCATCTCTTCCCTGACAGCTGAATTTTTACTGTAAACCGGCACCAAAACAAAGCCTGAAAGGAAAGCCCCACAACGGCAAGAAGAACCACTCAGCTCCCAAGGCCCCCTTAAAACTCGGTCCTAGATGAGACACACGGACAACAATTCAGGACAACATACAAAACAACAAGTAAACACATGCATTGAAAATCCCACATGAAACATGAACACACACACATACAAGTTATGAAAATGCTAATTGGCCACGGTATATGGATGTAATTTTGCCTTTGTAGTCCCATGATTATGTATTTCAATCCTCTGTCCTTTTGTTTGTGTTTTTTTTGTTTTGATAAATATAAACTGTGTGTCTGGTGTATTTATGTAACAGTGTATTTGTATGAACACAGCTATCCCGCATTTGTAAAGGACTTTTGTTGATTTTGATTATTATACATTGATGGAAATTTAAAAGTGAAAATAAAATAATTTGTCATTATTTACCATCTCTGTATATATTGTGTTCTTTATTTTGCCTGTGTATTGTTCTTTAAAGGCATTTGAACGAGTAACATCATTTTCAAAATCATTGGTGTGAGTCCTATCTCTTCTGGTCAACTGGATATAATGCATGGTCTCTGGAAAAATGTGTTATTTACGTGATTTACAAACGTTGAACAGTAGATGTCACTGCTGTACAAGGAAGGACACAAGACATGGCCTTCCCTTTCCTGTAACTGATCATTCCTGAAAAGTTGAATTTCCTGGGGGGAAAAAGGCAGCTATTTTTGGAATAACATTTCTGTCTCTGTCCAACCATGGCAACCTCTACAAGTCTTGCCTTTCCACTATTCACCAAACCCACCCTCTGTCAATTTGTGCTAGAGTTGCAATGTTTAGTCCATTCATAGAATCTTATCATCAATCTACTGAAAATGAAGAAGCAACGGTAATGGTTTGATTGATTAATAATTAATTATTTTTTTCAAGCAAGAATTCCAAACGTTATCTGGGTCTTACTTTTTAAATCCGAGGACTTGTACTGCTGATTACTGCATGTCAGCTACTCGTCAGAGTTGGGAAGGCAGATGATACATCAAGAACAAACTGAAGGAAATGCTTCTTCTTAGTCACATCTCCCTGGAGGTGGCAGCAAAGGATAGCCTGACCTCTACAATGCATACTAACAGAAATGGACATTTTCTTTCTCATTGGTATTTGCTGAATTGTAGAACTATTGGTTTGGATTTTTGCAAATGTGTTTCTGTAGAATGAACACATGCAAGGTAAAACGTGAAATTCAGGCTGATGTATCCCTGATTAGAAAGAGTGCCATTTGAATTATCTTTAGTTGCTCAATGCATTGAGTCTTTTAGATTCTACTCAAGGTGCATCAAAATCTTGTTTCAAAAGAGATGGGAGAAATCTCACAAATACTTTTCAATTATACAGTAGGAGATTTCAACTGCATGATGTTTTTGGTGAAAGGAATTCCTTTGCCCCCAATTGAAAGAACTCCCTTAGCAAACTGAAGTTAAACACCGTTCATTTTTCCTGTGCCATTCACAGGCACTGCCCCATACAACAATAGCCTCTCTCTGACAAACAGGAAAAAGGAAAAACGCACTTCACTGGACAGACACTGTGAATTATGACATTGATATAACGGTCCCCCCAAAGACACACAAGTCACACAAATAATAAATTAGTTGTGCTTAAGTGCGTATAGGTAAAACAAAAACACTAATCTATTCTAGAGTGGCACACTATTATATGAATTCAACAGCAGAATGATATAGATCAGTGGCTTTTAAAGAAAGAAATTCGGCACAACATTTTACATTACATTGATCATGTCAGTGAAAATACTATTGTTTTGAGCAAATTAATACAAAAGAAAACTGAAATGTAGTCATCTGACATGAGGTATATTAATCACCCAGAGTTACTGTCATCAGCTGAGCTATCAGTCCGGTAACCGCAATAAATGAGTACAGTAATTTCCCTTTTTCTGCCTACTCACACACATTGTCACAGCTGACAGTTCTCAGAGCAGACACAATGGAGTGATTGTATGTGGGCAAATGTATTCTCTGCCTACAGAGCATTATAGTCACGATCAACTGGCAGCAAATATTGAAAGACAACAACAGACCCACATAGGGCCCTTGAATGAGGGTGGCTACTGTGAGAGGAAACAATGCCAGTGTTTCATACAGACCCACTGATCTGGAGTGTTCTCAGTGGTAGTATGGATGTGTGTGTGTGTGTGTGTGTGTGTGTGCGTGCGCACGTGCGTGTTTGTGTGTAAGGGCTTGCACTTGTATCTGTGGACAATTAGTTGGCCAAACGTGGCGTCAATGAAGCCCACCACTGCTAGACATCAACTACACTGACTCTTACCCACAATTCATTGACTCAGATATTAGGGCATGCTTCAATAATAATCTAGGAAATGTCACAAAGCACGAGGTTACTTTTTGTATTCAGAAGAAAGTTGACATTTTGGAGATTAATGTTTTTTGTTGGTCAGTGATGAAATCAACTTTCATGGTCATTTTTTACATTGAATCAATGCAAGTCTCTACACATGTATAAATATATAGGCTATATATTAGTGTACATTGCAAATGTATGAGCTGATACAGTCTGTGAATAACTTACTACAAGGCAACACATGCAAAACATGACATACACGATATGATGAAGCTAATCTGTGTATATGGCAGAATAAGCAGGTAATGTGTGTGTGTGAGAGGGAGCCTGTTTACTCCTCCTGTATCATTTCCATTTGTCCTTGCCAACACTTGAAGACAAACGTGTCCAAGCGACTTTGTTTCCTGCTATTGTTCTGCACATACAAGATCACATGTGAGGAAGCTGCCTTTACTGCAGACACAGCAAAAAAAACAGACTCAGTGTTTCCCACCACAACACGCAATGGCCTCCGCTGACAACGAGGCTTTCCCAAACGTGTAATAATCCCTCATGCAAAGACTATGATTGTCCCACTCTAAAGAAAGGTCTTTATGGTCTAAAAGGTGCCAAATGAAAGAGCTGGCTGATTGAGAGGGGAACCACAAGCCACTGCTCCTTAATTTACTTACTTAACCTGATACGTTTTTTTAATATTTTGTATTTAAAATAATTTAACATTTGATTTAATTAAGTAACATTACTTATAGTGACACTCAACAAATCATAACAGAGAAATGGTTCAGTTCCAAACTTAGATAATGTTACTTCCTAAAAACCGCTGTGAGCAGGATTTGGTCTGGGTGGAGTGGACAGCCCGAACATGTGCTGGCCTGCACAGGAATAAGCTAATGAATTGAGGAAATTGTTCGTGTTGAATTCCTCTGACACAAAAAGAGCGAGTTCTTTTCTTGTCACATGGATTTCACTAGCAATGGGTAACTTTACTATCGAAGTTGGTTAATGTTAGAAAAGTAAAGATTAGAACACTTTAAACTGGTAAATCTGATATAGGAAAAGCATATTCGGACTTTGAGTATTTTGAAATGTAGTATTGCTGTACACACTGCAGACATATGCAGACACTTGAAAGACTGCTGACACCATGATTTGGTAAAATTAAGTATGGTAAAAGTATTGTGTTATAAAAGACCAGATGCAGTAGCAGTAGACCTAATATGTTGGATACTTTAACTATCAAAGGTGAGTTGAAATATTCCATCAATGAATCTTCACCCCCTGTTAAGAATGTAATTTTTCAAATAAAAGTTTGCTCACTTTGTTTTTCCAACTTCTAAATTGTGCAGATATGCTGCTGCTCTTCTTGTTTCTTTATGATTGAGACCATTTTTAAAACACCAACTATTAATCGATAATTTGAAAATTATATATATATAAATATTTATAATGAAAAAAGCCATAACTTGCAGCCCTAAATAGGCCTAAAAATGAGGGAAAAAAAGTTCATTATTCTAAACTGCTTTAGACTCTAAAGTAAAAATGGCCCCTGTGAATGTAACCCATATTATTTGATCTGATAAACGATTTTATATTGTATTGGGTAGTCAATTATATAGTATTGTGTGCATTTCCACAGTAATCAAACTAGTTGTATAGCCTAAATGAAATTTCTCATTTAGGCTATATGACATTTAAATTTAGCCTAAATGAAATGTAGGCTACTAATAAAGTGAATGGTTGTTTCCTGTGAAATGTAGTGCAATAGAGGAATAATTTAACATTGAAAATAGAAAAGTAAAGTAAAAGTAGCCTACTTCAATACTGGCTCCTTTGTGCAGCTTGTTATTGAGTCATCAACACCTAGTCCTACAGTAACTGCACAAGGCTATGCTTCAATGAGAAATACCAGTGTGAACGTGTACAATTGCACATGTAGACGAATACAATTTTGCAGAGTAACATTTACGCTTTAAATCAGGTCAAGCAGTCCTCTTATGTGTGTGTTCGCGTATTTTTTGTCAGTGTTTTTGGTTTTTGCACTCACTCTATCTATTTTCAATCAGGCAGCCGCTGAGCCAGCCACGGGTCTATGAAAAAAAAAGAAAAGTGGGTGGCGTTGTTGCATGTAGGCATGGAGAGGCGCAAAGCGACCGTGCTGCCGCTGTGACTGTTGGTGTGATGACAGCTGATTCTGCCGAGACAGAGCCCGGACCTCCGTGAAACTTTCCCCGCTATCAATATGTTTACTTGAGTTTCGAGCACCAAACACAGCGGCTTCTCTTGGTAACATCGACCCCGCGCGCGACTCCGCAGCTGCTCAAAGAGGCGTAGCTGCTCTGAAAAGTTTGGTCGCGAGGAGAGGAAAAAGCAACTCCGCCAACACATCACCACCAGGGTTGAAGAAGTTGGATATCTTTTCTGACTGGATCTAACGGCCCACGAGCCCATATTGTTTGCCAACTGGACGTTCAGACACTTCACAGGTAAGAAAGGCACAACACACTTTTCACTTTAGCTTTTACACAGTGCTGAAGAACCAGAAAAAAAACGCCTGTTGTGGGATGAAGGATGAGTAGCCTTTAGACACGTAAGTCTGTCATAACTTGTTTTTACTCTTTGATGGACTTGAGAGAAGTAGGTTGAGTTTTTTCTGTCTTATACACTTTTTGGAAGCTTTTTAGCATGGGTTTATGTGACATTCAAGTGCTGTCAGTTTTTTTTTTACGGGCGTGATTTATCCTCCGCATAGACATCGCTGTGAATACAGAGAGCCACAAGTCTGAGCGACTAATGACGTGAGTTGAATGAGTGAGTGATTATGGCAGTGGACACAAGTGCTGCAGTCTGACCAAATAACACCACCCGCTGTCTGTCTGCCTGTCTGTCACCTGTGGTCGCTGCTGTCAGTTGTTCCACCATGTGAGGTGAAAGGGACACACACACACACACACACACACACACACACACACACACACACACACACACACACACACACACACACACACACACACACACACACACACACACACACACACACACACACACACACACACACACACACACACACACACACGTAGGGTTTCTTTATGTATTTGTAACTAGCCAGTCAGTAGCTGTATTGTGTCCAGTTTGTCCAGATTGAGTGGAACAGGCCTGGACATAGCTGCAAATTCTTTGCACACTTATGGACCACAAGTGCAGTATGAATCAGACTTAATCTGCACATGCATGTTTGTACAGTACAGCTTTTTAAACCACAATCATCATGTCATTACAGGCCAGAGATAGATTATAGCCACCATTATTTTAGGAGGAGTCTCTCACCCAAGCACAGAGCTCACTGTCAGAAGAGCAACATCCAAACATGAGGCTTCTTCTACTCAGCATGTATTTGTATCTTGTTGCACTTGTTGACATGCCCACATGTTTGTTCTATTAGCACAATATGTCTTTGCCCTGGCAGTATTTAACCGTGGTTTTTAGTCATGGAGCCTCACTTTGGCTTGTACAAGCGTACAGTTGTGTTTCTGCCCTTCTACTGCAGTCAGTGTTAGTATTAGGAGTTGCAGTGCATTGGCAATAGCACACATGCTTTTCTGTTTATCCTTGCCTGCAGGGATACAATACCGATCTTGATGTGAATATAAAAGAGTCAGTAGTAACCTGTTCATTCCTGTATACCAGGTGTCTGTATGACAATGTATTATGCTCTTCCTTCTATCCCAAACCACCTGAGGCCTGCTTCCACATCGTTAACTAATATCAGCTTTAGAATCAAGAAGAGTATCTCTCTCTGCTGTGTTGTCTTGTTTTCAATGCCCAGTCTAGTCCGGATTTTGGATGCAGACACATACTGTGTGTGCCACTGAATTATTCAACACCTGCAACAGGGTCCTATATCCGTACACAGTGACAAAGAAATTTGAGACGTTTGTGTTGGTTTTGCAAGTGTTACATGTCACAAACACTATGTAGTAACAGCGACAATGTCTCTCTGTTATGTTTGTAAATAGCAACCAGCCAAATTCAGCTGCCTACAGAAGAGAGTATCAAGCAGAAAAGAATGTCAAAAATAGAAATATCTTGATAAGGTATCATGGGAAAAACTGTGAAATTTTCATTCTATTATGTAATACACCATTCCTTCAGAGAGAAGGTATTTCTCGGACATTAAAGAAATTACATTCCTTACATTCTTTGCTCGCAGCACAGTATCTGTTTCTGCTTGGCTGAAAATGCAGGAGAATTCATTTGATTTGAATTGCTTTTGAAAAAGGTGTGTGTGTGGGGGGGTGGGGTTAAGCAGTGGCTGCAAATAAAAGGGGGAAGAAAAAAAACATGCACAACATAGTTCTTTGGATATTATAAGAGTGAATTGGATAAGTTGCAGCATGGTCATAGCAATTGATGGGACGCAAACCAACTTTGCTTACACATGTTACTTAGAGCTTAAACTAACTATGAAATAAAGTGTAACAGTACTTTGTTTTGTTTTCATTGGGGTTTCTCAAGGTTGGACTAGACACAGACACACTTGGGGTGAAAAGCCACAAAAACAGAGAGAAGTTGTACTTTCTGGTAAGGAGACAGACTAAACATGTAAAGGACACCATATTCTGCTCAGTAAGTTAGCTGGAACCGTCATAGTCAACATGTATCTCTGGCTGTCTGACAGATCTGGTACATTAAAGACACATGAATGCAATCCACACGAGCTATTGACCATACCATACAGTATTTGATAGTCTGCAACAATCTGCAACAAACATGGAAATACTTTGCAGTTTGCTTTTTCAGTGACTTGGGACCTAAAGCAGTTATCCCACATATTGGTTTGCAAAGTGTTTGACAAATTCAAGATATATTTTGCTTGAACTGCAGTGTTTTAGGCTCTTTTTGATGGAGGCCTGGTCTTACAATTCCCTTCTGCGTGGATTATTCCAGAACAGTCTCTATGAGCTGTCCCAAGAGTTGATTCACTAACCCTCATATAAGCATTGCTAGATTCTGTCATATTGGGAGTCTCATAATAATGTCCTCAAGAATAAAAATTCCCAGAAAGGAGCACATGGACTTTTCACCCTCTATCTATGCATTGATCATGTTTATGTTTTATAGGCATGTCATGATTCGATCCCAAGAGAAAGAGAGATCAGTTATGTAACAGCTCATATGCAAACCATTAAGGGCTCAGTCATGTTTTAAGGGTGCAGCATATCTTTGGGCACCACCGTCATGGGGTCCTTTCAAGGGAAAACCGTCCGCCTCCGTCCAAACAAATCCACGTAACCGTGACAACGCTGCCTGCCTTGGCCCCTCGGAGCCCAGACATCTGAGCTGTCCTCCTCCTCTTTGCTGTGGAAATGTTTATGTCAAAGAGCCGAACTTCCCTGTGTGTGTTTACGTATGTCGTAGTAGATGTTAATATTCAACACATGCACGCTCCAGAAAGGAATGGAGAAGCAAAATATGCGACTGAGAGGGCCCGGGGGGGTGGGGTGGGGTGGGGGGTGGGGGGGTACGGAACAAAAGTAAAAAAAAAAAATTATGAAATCGACTGCAGAGTGAATGAAAATGTGAAGACGATATTGAGAGCCACGGGTGATGAGCCAAAAAACATTTCAGTCTTTTTCCAAGGACCCACCCAGGGTTTTCCCGCGAGCGCTCATGTAGCAGACACAACGTCTTGCTGTTAGGAAAGTTAGTGCAGACTATACTTTTTTTATTTAATTAAACATCTCATTAGGTTTTTGGGTGTGCTCCTAGATGAAGGGTTGACGTGGAAACCACATATCTCACACATACAGAAAAAAATATCTAAGAGTACTTTTGTATTAAATAAAGTAAAATATGTGTTAGATTATAAGGCATTGAGAACCCTGTATTGTGCGCTAGTGTTGCCCTACATCAGCTACTGTGTGGAGGTGTGGGGAAACACATACCAAAGCAACACAAAGTCACTCTATCTCCTACAAAAGAGATTAATAAGAATTATATTTAAAACTGGTTATAGAGAGCACACAAATATCTTATTTTTTCACTCTAAACTTTTAAAATTTAAAGAATTGGTCGAATTGCAGACACTTATTGTTATGTTTAAAGCAAAAAATAAAGTTCTGCCAGCAAATCTTCAAAATCTGTTTATCCTTATAGAAAATGAAGGAAGAAGAAAAGGACACTTTAAGCATCAAGTTGCAAGGACAACAGCAAAACAAATGTGTACTTTAGTGGTAGGAGCGAAAGTATGGAATTCTCTGCAACGTGAACTACAGCAATGTACAAACATATTTCAGTTTAAAAAACGATTTAAAGAGAAAACAATGAATTTGTATGAGCACTTATAGAAATAAAAATATTGTATATTATTATATATAATATAGAAAGAAAAATGTATGATTTCTAATGGTTGTGATCATGGTTTGCTTTGTTTTGGAATCAGTTTCAGATTGATGTTTTGGTTTCTATTTTGTTTCATTTATTAGATTGATGTTTTGGTTTCTATTTTGTTTCATTTATTAGATTGATGTTTTGGTTTCTATTTTGTTTCATTTATTATCGTCATGCTCTGACATGAGTTGACATGTAGAGTGTTTTTCTTTTTGTTTGTTTTGTTTTGAGGGGGCAGGAAATATAAGATATTCTTCATCCTGCCTCCTTTTCGTCATGGTTTTATGGATTGTACATGTGAGAATGTTGAAATGAGTTTTGTTGGAAGACATCCATGGACGAAATAAATATAAATCAAATCAAATCAAATCAAATCATAAATATTTCAACTAGTATAAATAAGGCAATGCATTATCAGTGTAGAAATCCTCTGATTGCATTCAAATCTGTTACTACACTAACGTTCTTTTTCCAGAAGAGATCCAAACAAGACAGGACGTCTGTAGCAGCACAGAGGTGTGGGAGATGACTGATTTGCTGGGCTCATCCTGCTCTGACTCAGCTCATTGTTAGCTAAGAAATAAAGTTAATACTGATCTTCTGCAGGACCTGACTTGGCTAATCAGGGATTGTTTTATAGTGGTGGTACTTTTATCTTTATGAATCAGAGCTCTTTGGAAGGCCTAGTGGGTTACCGCTCATGCCATATAACAACAACATCGCAACAACGCCAGCCCAGTTCCTTTCCAGTCTGCGACCTTTGATGCATTTCATGTCCCTCTCTCTTTTCTCATGTTTCCCTGTTTGCCTCGTAGCTTGCTATATGTCCAATACATGTTTAAAAAAGCCTTAAAGAAATGTGACTTCATTTGGACAACGCTCCCACTGTAATATTCCATATGTTCCACCAGGGAACAGTAGAAATGTGATGAAAGCTTTTTGTGTAACCTTCGGACAGAGCCAGGCTATAGCTGTTTCCCTCTCATTCCAGTGCTAAGCTAATGTAAGCTAAGTGGCAGCTGGTTGTAGAGTCACACTACTCTGATGTAACATTCTGTAAGAAACAAATAAGTATTTCTCAAAATGTCCAAACTATTCCTTTATTTATTTTTTTGCCTTAAACCACACTATTTAGAAGTAAAACAAAAGGAGAATGTCAATTTCGATAAGTAAACAGTTGGTTGTTTGTTTGGCCTGTTTTAAATAAAAAGAGACCGTCCTTCCTGTCTCTTAATGTAAGCAATTGGGATTGATTGATGGTGGCGTTCTGACAAAATTGTCTTTTTTGTATCTACCACAGAGATGGTTTGTATTGAAATGCAGGGCTGGCATGTCAGTGTGTATAGAGTACGTTGTGTCTGCGTTTATTTGAACCATCCTTGTGTTTGCAGTTCACATGTTTGATGGGAAGGCATCGAGGTGATGGCTCCTTTCGCCAAAATCTTTCCACAGAGTTTGGCATCTTCAGGCGTTTGACTCAGCTCGCCAGATGTGTTCATTTTATCCAGCTGGCTGAGGCCACGTAGCGCTGCCTCATCTGATTGAAATGCACTTTAAAGCCCAATTTCTCTCTTAACTATCATGCCTTTAAACTTGCTGTGTAGAGCAATAACACCACAGCCCAATAAGTCACCATGCTAAATATACCTTTTTAGAGCTAATGGGGAGGCCTTTACGAGATAGATAGGAGATGAGATGAACCACAAACAGTGGGAGTTTGGGATAGCTGGCGTGCAGCAACAATTAACAATGGAGGTTATTTTTTCAAGAAACATCCCACACGTTTCCCAGTTCACGCTTCGTTAATTGTGAGGATTTAAAATCTTCTTTGTCCAATGGGATCTTAAACTCAAACATTTTTGTGTGGTTTCAGACAATAATATGCATGTTTACTTAGAGCATGTAGCTTTGGACTCTTTGGACATTTTTTTTTATTGCTGATATTTTCACTAAATATATCAATTATCAGTCATTTGAGAGAATAATTGATCATGAAAATTCAGCCCAGCTCGAGATGTAACCATCAAGCCAGAGGAGAGCCGTGAACTAAATCTTTTCCTTTGTTTTTTTATGTGTACATACAGCTTGACAAATAGTTTACCATGCAGCCACAGAGCATGACATTTTACTGTCAGATCTTAACCACTTATAACATTTTATTTGCAAAGAAAACATTAAAAAAAACAACTGATATCTGCATTGGTTTTGTCATTGTGCCACAGTGGGCCTCTCTAAACAGATGGTTAGAAAAAAAACCCACATGACTTGTGTTGACAACTGTCAACCTCCTGATCCCCCATCGCATGTGCTGAAAGACCAGCAGACAGGGAGAAAAGCAACAGATGCCCCACACAATTTTTAATATCCAGAACCATCCACTGGCCACTCACCTGTTTTGTTGATGTTGTTTTCGAGGGGAATGCGCTTTAGTGGACTCAGCATTCTGGATGGGAGGACTATAATACCAGCCCCCCACCCCTCCTCCCTCTGGTAAACAATCGCTATCAAAAGACAACATCAGCTGTCATCCAGGCCACTCCAGAGGATTCTACCTGCGTGTGTGTGTGTGTGTGTGTGTGTGTGTGTGTGTGTGTGTGTGTGTGTGTGTGTGTGTGTGTGTGTGTGTGTGTGTGTGTGTGTGTGTGTGTGTGTGTGTGTGTGTGTGTGTTGACTTGCATGAACACAGGCACGTGCCAGTCTGCCACCTCAGTACATCTGAATAGGATTGAATGGGGCATTGGTCGGAGTGAGCCCCAGTGCTGGCAGGCAGATGGATAATGGGGCAGCAGCGGCTTCATTGTTGGCATCAGATGACCCTGTTCAATAAAAGGTCCAGGGCAGTCAGCAGATCCCACTTCCTCCGCCCTGTGCTCTCACACTAACACAGTGTTTCAGCAGTCGCCCTGCTCTACCTGTAGAGACAGGCTAACTGAAGATGTCTTACTGTGAAAGGAAGGTTGACCAGGATTCTCGATTAGTGAATGGAAATGGCTCAAAATTACAATATTCTTATTTGGAATTTGGGAGAAATACTTGATAGTAGTCTCAGAGACATTGATCGTTTGAGCTGGTCAATTTAAAATAAATAAACTGAAATTATAGTTTGCAATTTGAAAATTGTACTATTTTCAAATGAATTATTCTTAATAAAAACGTTTAAATCATTTAGTCCTAAACAGATAAAAAAAATCTGATTAAATTATCAATCAATAATTTGATCAGCAGATCAGTTTTGTTTGGGAAAAACACACATAAACTGACATGCTAGGATAGTGAAGTAAAGAGTGATGATGAGTCCAGGGCCCATTTCAGGTCAGATAGTTGGTGCTTTGTCCCACTGTCAGCTGTGAAGTGTGTGTGTGTCAGCTGTTGACTTAGCTGTCTGTCGTAGTCCTGTTACTTTCTCCAGGACAGTGCCACTGCCAAGTGCCGCGCAGTCCCAGTAACACTGTTTCATTCATCCTCTCTCCATAAACAGAGTTCCTTAGTAGTGAATGCTCTTTAATGGTCTCATCAGTATTGTTGAAGCAGTAGAAGACTGTATTACATTCTTTATTAGGAACCACTGTACCGGTGCTGAATTGGACTTGAAAGATCGATTACAAATAACCAAACTCTGAAGATGCACAAATTATGTCTTGTCTTTTCTATACAGTTTTTCCATACTGATAAAAGATAGTTTACTATGTTGTCAAGGAGTTTCCCGGGATACTAACTCAACCGTGATCAGAGTCCGGTTGCTTATCTAGACCTCATAAACCCTCACGGATGAGACACACCTGTTTAAGTCGTGTTTTGAGGATCTTTCAGTGTGTGAAATGCCCCTTGTACTTTCCCAAGACGTGTTCCGCATTGGTGGGTAAGCCCTGGCGGTTGAAGCTTTATAGTCTGCTTTCAATTCTGATTGGATAAGAGTTAGAGGCCTCCCGTTTAAACATTGAAGTTCCAGACACACCTGCTCCTGACGTGATCCCACTTTTCCCTCTCTTTTTTTTCAAATCCAAACAAAATGTTCTTCAGCAGCTGGTCACAATAAGCCACTCACAAACACAAAACTGAAAATACCTGTTTTATATACTTTTAAAAGTCCGTTCTTGCAATGAGATCCAAGAACAACATAGCAATTCTTTTTTTATAGTATTCTTTGGAAACATCCCTAATTAATGACTGGTGCTACTTAATTTAGTTTGTGCTGAACAGATTGATATGAGCCTGCGAGGAGAATAATGAAAAAGATCTGCTAAATAGAATCTAAAACTAATTACTTCTGCACTTGGTTTACGCTGTGCTGTATTAACTATGTATGTTGTTACTCATGTGATACTGAATCATTCTGGTACCTCATTTACTGTGTCTATTATATCTATAATGTATTGCACTTACTGCACTTGCATTAACAGTCAGGGATTCTGGACAATGCTTGTTCACAAATCACTTTTTTCGAAAACAGTGAAAATCTTCTCACGATCTGCTACCTGTCTGTACTGTTTGTGCGTTGAAAATAAAAACTGGTGTTAATAAACAGCCTAGGCTCTGTAAACTGATATGTCAACAAAAGGGGGCCCACCGTAGCTAATAACATGCCTGTTTACAGATAGGCTGTGCATTAACACTGGATTTTATTTCCTTTGCGCATGCACAGTTCGGACAGATAACGGAATGTGAGGTAATATTCAATGATTTTGACAAAAAGGGATTTTTACGGAAAGCAGAATCGCCATTTTCAGCTACTAGACGGTAACATCATTCCCTCCAGGCTTGTGTTGTCGTCTGCAAGAGCAGGTTGTAAAAGTCCCCACCAGGCACATGGTCCACTGACACACTGACAGACCCAAAAATAACACTAAGGAGCTTGTCCGGGCCGAGGGATTAACTTCAAGAAAGCTGTAGCAGCCCAGTGACTCTTTGTAGGTCCTGGCGCAGTTGTCAGGTGTGGAAAGGCTGTTGCTTGTAAGCTCAGCTGTGGTTGGCAGACTTTAGTGGACAAAGTAATAGAGTCAAGTGGCGGAAAGTGGTGAATTTAATACATGTTCTGCTGTTTTTCACAACATACATTTGGGGGACATTAGTTGAACTTGATATAATTACTCCTAACAGAATAATGCCTGCGCAAAGAAGACTGTAATCTACATAGAGATTTTACATGCGGACTTTTACAGGAAATCTGCCTGATTTGTTTTAGACAAATGGACAGAAGGTATACTTTTAAAATGCAAATAAAAGTCCAAGGCTTTAGATGATTAGTTTCACTGTTGTGCTTTGTAGTACATTTGCGCTAAACCTGTCTGTGTACATGGTGTGACTTTCTATCAGGCTATTTTTAATTCACGGCACAACATTTTCTATCAGCCCTTCCTCTGTGTATAAGGTTAGAGACATGATGACAAAGTATTATTTGTCTGACCTTCTGAACTGAGAATAAATCCTTTGAATTTGATTGATTTTGAGTGTTCTCAAGAGACAGCCAGTTGAGTTATCTTTATTTTTTTCCTGACCTTCCATACACAAATAAAGGCATTGGAGTGCGTTGTCGGGTAGATTATTTAGTATCACCTTCAGTGTCATGGAAACAATTTTCCTCCTAGATGAGTGAGATGTGTTCACCTGTGTGCATGTCGGGGCACGGACAGGCAGCCATTGTTTCATTTGGACTGATGCGGGACAGATGGGTTTCAGTGTGTTTTGCTTTGTTCATCCTGCTATTTTCTCAAGGGAAATGTCATCAAGATGCTATCAACATTATTATTTAGTACTGATGGATTGGATCAGTTGATAAAAACACAACACACAAACAGAAAAAAAACATCATGGCTTCCGTTCATGTGAATAGGCTACATGGGTACACAGCCTGTTTGCCTGCTGTGTTGTGTCGCCTCTTCTGTGACACTTTAGTCAATGCCTCTTCAGCTTAGGTTTCCCTGTTACTTTGACACTGCGAGGTGTTGGGTTCACAACTTAAGCAAAATACTGAACACCAACTGCTTTTGTTTCAGCAAGACAGACATGCTTAGCCTTCACTGAGAAGCAAGTAGGGCCTGCACACACTCCCACATTAACTTCTCATTTCTTCCTTCTCCTAATGCTGCTCACGTGCCCCCTTCTGTCTACCTCCACCACCACATCCATGGCTAACCTGAGTCGCGTCTCTCCCCACAGACGGCAGCACTGAGCTGGGCTTACAGACAGTTCCTTTCCCCCTCACCCCCTCCCTCCACTCTGTCGGCCCAGTTAGACAGAGGCCTCATTGACCGTGGCAAACTACAGCCCTCTTTCTCTCATGTCCCCGTCTCTTTCCTTGGTCCATCCCCACCTGTGGTTAGTCAGTCTTCAGATAATGATACACAAGGGCTGGAAAAAAACATATTAAATGTAATTTTTATGTGGCATTATGCTTGCTAGCTCATTTTGTCATAGTTTGAGCAGATATCTGAAACTTGAATTCATCAACTTTAAGGTTACAAAAAGTGATGATTGCAGGCAGTTTATTTTTTAAACATATGGCTTTCTCCATCACACATGCTTGTATTTTTAACAATATTCATTTCATGCACATTTTTATTTTTTACTTAACAGTACTTATTGTAGCTGTTGTTACTGCACATCCACAACACTTGTTTGCTTGTGAGCAAGAGGAGAAACAGGAGAAGGATGGAGGAGTGTTGAGGAATGTCCTTCAGCCTCCTTAAGAACAGCTCTCTCTTTTCATTTTCCCTTCCTTTTCTTTCTCCTTTTTTATCGCGGGTTTCTCACGCTCTCACTTTCCCCCTTCATTTGGTGGCGTTTCAAGAAAGACCGCTCTCTCTCTGTGAAGGCATTTGTTGATTTGTATGGGAGGATCCTGAATAACAGCAGTGTGCCTTGTTTAGAAAACGGAGACATAGCCTATCCCTCTTGGAAAAGACTTACACATTTAAATGTTCTTATTAAATTTTAAATTTTTAAATTTTTTTTATATATTTTTTCTAGTTCTCATCCTGTACGAATCTTCTTATGTATTTTTGTTTTTCAAGTGTGGGAATTATCTATTAATTATTCATTTCTCCCATCTTTTTTTGTGTGCCCTACAGGTTATGAGTAATGGAAGTGGGGTCGGTGGTGCGTGCCTTGTTTGAGTTTCTCCCCAGCGTCTCCGAGGAGCTGCCACTCTTCAGCGGTGATGTCATCGAGGTGCTCGGCGTTCTGGATGAGTTCTGGTTGCTTGGCAACAAAGATGGCGTCACAGGTAAGGCTTCGGGGATCATCTTTACTGTAAATAAATCTATGGTTGAGTATTTCTGTAAAGAAGTTGCTCTTTGTTTACCACAAGGAACTTTAACCTAACAGAACAACTTCATGTAGAAGAGGCCTGCTGTAAAAACAAGCAAGATGTTGAACTGTGAAGGACTCATTGGCCTTTTGTCAAGTGTGCATTGTGTGAAATGGCAAATTACGAATTTTTTTTGATACTTGTAATGGTGACATGCCCTGCTTCACTTCCTCTCTGAGTTATGTATTGCATTACACCATACACCCATGACGGTCCACATATAGAGTAAGGGGGCAGGCTGTGAGCCCCTTAAGTAGGCCTGATCATTTAGAATAATCAGTGAAGCTCTGAAAAGCAGAGAAATAAGTATTGCAGATCTCACTTTGATAAATAAGTTATTCCGCATTAAATGGATTCTATGCGAGATGTTCCCTTAAAGTTTATGTCATTGTTTCTCTTGAGCTTTCTCTGCCCCCAAATGGTCAGACTTCACAAAATCCACTTAAGTTTTCCAAGAGTCGAATGTCTCTGAAGAGGGGATTCCTTCAGAAGGGAAGCGCAGATGGGAAGTTAGTGTGGCTTTGACAGACTTCTCCTGGAAAAGACAGATGTTTTTAATACACTCATGGCATGATTTGAAAAACTGAATCTTACCTACTACATAAACTATAGTGAAGTTCAAGACCATTCTACTCTTCTTAATCTGTTGGCATCCTCCGAATATTTGAATCTGCAAAACTCCTTGAAAAAGACAACAAATTCGTCTTCCATTTTTTTTTTATATGAGTTGAAGATTGCTTTACAAAGTAGAACCTGAATTGGTCCTGCTACGGGTTCTGAAAATGGCACAATAATGACTTTAGGATGAGGAGATTACTTCTGGATAAGAACCCATATGGCTGTGAGTTACAACAGTCATTGTTGTGATTGTCTTAAGGACAAGTATCAAGCATGTGTAGGAGATGTTTTGCATTGTATTTTCTTTAGCCGTCCAATTGAGTTCCTTCTCTGTCTTCTGTCTCCAGGTCAGTTTCCCAGCACCTTTGTTGAGGAGATTACCATTCCCAGTGCCAAGCCTGGAGACAGACTGTATGTGTGCATCAATGATTTCAGCTCCGCAGAGCCGGGCAACCTGTCCCTGAATAGAGGTAAGGACACACTGCACGCACTCAGTGACACAGACAATGATAACATTGACACAGACAATGATAATGTTTAAGGGCTCTGTTATCTGTTAAGTTGAAGTGGATGTTTTGCACAGGAAGTTGGAAGTAACTGAGTTTAATCACACGCCAAACACTCTGTTTTTAAAAAGAAGCACTTTAACTCAATTGCTCATGTTTTCTCACTTAGCTTAAACGCTGCTTGTCGATGTCGCTGTGCTCAGGTAAATTGTTTGCGTTGTGTAGTTATGTTGTGTTGTGTTGTGTTGGACGTTGTGGTTTTCACAGTCACATTTGAACTGATGCCTTGTCTCCACTGGGAACCTTGCAGTCTTAAGTTTTAAAGTTTAGGGAAATTAAAGTCAAACAAATAATCTTTTTGCACCATTAACATTTTAATATTAAAGGGTATTATTGTTATAACTGTAAAACAAAATGAGTGAAAAACTGAAATATTTCTACAAATCCTACTGTAACAAGGCGAGCCCTGCATTGCATTGGTCATAGTGAATGGAGACAAGGCATTGTTTCTCCTTGATGGCATGCTCTGCGAAAAGAATTTCAGTTTAAGAATATGTCTTTCGTATTTACATGGTCAAGGATGGTCATAAACAACTCAAACCCAGACCTAGAAAAACACATTACCTTACCTGAGATGTCACTGTGCTAAACATTCTGGTGGAGCTTCTGTAGAAAGATTGATTAGGAAAGAAGGTAAAGGTCACGAGTCATTTTATTTATTTATTTTTGCCTCGCACCCGGCAAGCAGCTCCGCCGTCCAAATCATCCTGCAATCACCAATTTGATACCAGAAAAATTGCCAGCGTGTCTGTTTCTCCCCAAGCGCACAGCAAAGGAGATATATATTTAGGCTACTATTGTTATTATAAAATGTCACGCAAGAGAGACGATAAACAATAATAATGGTCAGTTATCATTTAGATTAGATGGAAAGATGATAAGGCAGATTCTTTGGAACAACTAAAAAAGGCAAAAGTTGATGATGATGTGAACAACTTGTTTGTGCTTTAAAGTCGCCAGAACGCAAGAAACAAGTCTTTGAGGCTCAAATTTTCCTGGGGGAGGACCCCCAGACCCCTCACTGTTGTGCAGATCCTAAATAAACGTGCCACACCGAGTTTTAATGAAACACACGCAGAATCTCTTCTCTGGCTACGTTATAGTGCAGCACCCCCACATATTGGTCAAGCCCCTCCTTTGCCCCGGTGGAGAAAAAATCCTGGCACCGTGCATGGTTAGAACTGATTCCACAAGATGCAATAAATCTGACATTCTCCGACTATCTTATTAGTAATCATTAATCTTAATATTTTACTGCCATCTCCTGTACAACTGGATTACCTTGATATGGGATTAATCATTATAGACATTTAATGGCAACTTATTTTTCCTGCTGTTATTCCATTTGCAGATTTTCTTGAGAAAAACACGGCGTCCCCTCCGCGTGGTTATTGTTATAAACTAAGTTTGGCAAGTTGCCCCAGGAGGAAAAAAAATTGGTCGGAAATACTCTCCCTGCGTTCCAATTCACATACTTTTTCTTTTTTACTACACTACATACTAAAGTACAGAAGAGTTTTAGGGCCACAGGAGAGAGAAAATAAATCAGATAAGGAAGATTTTTTTTTCATTATGTCTAGAAATGTCAAGAACAAGGCAAATACTGCAAAATGCTATTGGAGTTAGTGGGGCATCTAGGTTTTTTCAGCATACTACAATTGACATGCATGTATTGGGACATCCTACATTTTTTTCTGGCATACTAAATAGTATGGACGTATGGGGATTAGAACTCAGGGTATGTGTTGACACAATGACCAACCAAAGTCTTTTTCCAAAATCCCCCAGTAGATGTCCCCAGAGGACACTGAAACCTTCATAGACTGTCTTCACTTGACTTGACTTGACTTTTTGTTTCCCTTTTTACATTTATGAATTCTCTCAAACTATTACATAAGTTGTTGTTTTTTTCTATGATTTTTCATTCAACAACCATCTCAGGCATGAAACACTGATGTTTGCAGAAATCCTTTATGTCGGTAAAACTTTTTGTTGTTGTCCTTTAATCTCATTAGAAGTGCTTGTGGTAGTTGTATGTAGTCGATAGTAGTTGAATAGATTTAATTGTCCATTTAAAGTTTTAACAAAATAAATATAGAATGAATCTAGCTGATGTTAAAAGCATTTTTGTTATGCAATGAGAACTTAACTCTTCAATAGCCTCAACTATGTCAAATAATTCATAATTTCATTAATTCTGTGCCCTTTCATCATACAGTTCTTACATTATTTAGCTTTTACTTTGATTCAACCCATGACAAAATTAACCAAACAACAATATTCCAATATATTTTGTTTTGTCATAAAGAAATAACACTTCCCGGATCAAAGGAAACATAGGAAACGGAGTTAGAGTGTAAAAGTTAATTTCCAGTAGGATTTTCCATGGTCCTTATTGGCTGCGTGCCAGTTTTGGCCCCAGACACAATGGGAGGTGGAGCCGCTGGTCTTTGGAATGTGACCCTCATGACTTCTGGCTGACCAGTCAACATTCCCATAATCCGTGATTTAGTAGTTATATTAACAGCAGGGCTGTCTGTAGTACAGTTATTATGAATGCAGTTATAAAGAGAATGTGAAATAACTTCAAATCTTACTGAG
Source organism: Hyperoplus immaculatus (assembly GCA_949357725.1). Lineage (NCBI taxonomy): Eukaryota > Metazoa > Chordata > Actinopteri > Uranoscopiformes > Ammodytidae > Hyperoplus > Hyperoplus immaculatus. The sequence goes on along the minus strand of OX442366.1, from coordinate 17,437,046 downwards.
GTATAATGTGACCATATACTACCTAAATGCAGACACAAATTCTGGTACTTTATTGCAGTTCTTTTAATTCCATTCATGTGAAACCAGTTCAATTAGGTTTAATTACCTATCCCAAGTAGTTCAAAGTATGCAAAACAAAAAGTAAACAAATCAACTATTAAGCTTTTTTTCAAGCCATATCTGTTTGGCACCCCCCAAGCAGCAACTCTAAATGTGTTGTTTGTATAAGTAATTGATTTGAATGAGAAACTCTGTAGAATACAAACAATGTACTTATAAGTATGTACCGGTACTGTAGATTGATATTCTGTAGAGCAACCAGTTGGACAGTCTGTATCTGCAACCTTAACAGTATATCCTGACCTTTCCCTCCCTGCTTTTTCTCTCTGCATGTCTCTCAGTGCTTAGTTACTACTCTCCCCTGGTCTGTGTTGCTTAAATGTCAAATGAAATATAGCCAAACGATAATAACACAACACCTTGTGTACAAGAAGTGGCAGCACTATTCACATTAAACATTTCCTGTTATTCACATCAATAAAACGACCATTAAATAAGATCTTCTTTATTCTCTGTCTGTGTAGGTGATGTGGTGGTGGGAGAGGCTGGAGGGTCCATGGACCTGGGAGAAACCTGGCAGCAAGGATGCAACGCCTGGGGCCTCCGCGGACTCTTCCCCACGTCGTGTGTGAAGGAGCTGAATCTGTCGGGCCGCTCCAGGCAGCTGTCTGAACGCTCTGCCCAGGCTCAGGCTTCAGAGCTCCCGCCTTACGCCCTGGGCCAGGCCCGGGCCCTTATGAACCTTCACGCGCAGCTCAACGAAGAGCTGGACTTCCGCGAGGGGGACTTGATCATCATCACCGGCCTGCCTGAACCAGGCTGGTTCCAGGGCGAGCTGGAGGGCCGCAGGGGCATCTTCCCAGAGGGCTTTGTGGAGCTCCTGAGCCCCCTCCGATCTCCTCAGCAGCCCACCGTGGACTGCCAGTATTCCAACAATGATTCTGAACACTTCAGCTATGAGGAGGAGTCTTATGAAGCGGGAGAAGGGATGGAGGAAGAAGGTGTCGAAGGCCCTGAGGTTTTTCTGAAAGACGAGCTGGAGCAGAAGGAGGCCACAGTCCAAGAAGAGGAGGAGGAAGAAGAGGAAGAGGAGGAGGGCGGTGTCTATGTAGTAGCGCTTTATGAGTTTCGGGCCATGGAACCAGGCGAGTTGGACTTTGATACGGGGGATCGCATACGTGTTATTAGCACTTTGGAAGATGGTTGGCTGGAGGGGGAGCTGCGAGGGAGACGCGGTATTTTTCCCCATCGCTTTGTGAAAATAGAGGACGACGGCGGGCAGCAAACTGCAGAGGAAACGAATAGTGTTGAGCCAGAAGAAGACACAGAGAAGAGCGCTGCTTCTGACCATTTACGTCCTAAAGGCTCAGAGAATGATCCGGAAAGTATGACATATGAGGATCATACCGTGTGGGACTTGGACTACTTTGAAAGGACGGAGGAGCAGAGGTGGCGAGGTGAAAACCAAAGCACTGGAGCTCAAACTTACAACAGAGGACAGAGAAATGGGGGCAGCAGGCCTGACTCTCAGCCACGTAGACCTGTTGCTCCAGCACAGAGAGCTCCTGAGAGACAAAGATCCGCTCCCCCAGCGAGACCCAGACTGCCAGCTCGGCCTAGCCTACCTACACGTAGCCAAAGGCACCATAGCCCATCTTCTGGAAGGAATCGGTCTAACCATACTAATGGTAACACTCGATCCTTACTGCCCAAACTTACCCATAGCCTTACCCTCCCTAGCAATCACCCTGGTTGGTCCAAAGACAGCAGACACTACCAGAGGCCACCAACTGACGGTGCCGCCTCCAATAACAGAAACGCCAGTCTTGGCCAGGCGTTATTGAATCTTGCTCAGGCACATAAGCAGAGGAAGCTAACTCGCCACGCTAGCGTCAGTGATGCCGACATGATGACGGGCAATGCTGAGGCGCGACAACGTTCCCAGCTGATGGGCCGTGGCTCCAACGGAACAATGCCAACATCCCTCACCTTGGACACCCTGGTTACCTCAGCCGGTGACCTGGAGACCAAGTTATCTCAGCAGCTTTTCGAGTTTGAGAAAAGCTTGAACACTTCATACAGCGACACCAACGTGGGTTCCGTGGCTCCCAGGGACACGTCGCCAGTGGATGACCTCATGAGTCAGCAATCCCGTTTCCTGCGCCACTTTTCCATCCTCGACTACAGCGACGAAAGCGACATCATCCGAGGCTCCTCGCATTCGCCGGTGTCCGAGTTCTTGAAGTCCAACTCTGCGTCCTCCTCACTAGAGAGGCGCAGGAACCTTCGACCTCCTCCTCCTCGACCCAAAGTCCTCCGTCCCCCGGCCCCAGCTGCATGCAGACCAGCCCGCCCTGCCCCGCGGCCCCCTCATCGCTGCCTGCGACAAAACACCGCTCCTTCGCCCAGCAACTCCCTCACCAACAGCCCCATCTTCTACAACCCCGAAGAAGCAGCAATCAACGTCCTGGACCAGATAACAGAAGGTCAGGCCGAGGTCGGTGACCTTGCGGCCGCCCAGGAACACGAAATCCAGTGCCAGCTTGAAGCCGAGAAAGAGCTGGAGAGAGAGATGGAGTTAGAGAGTGAAAGACAGAGGCAAGAGGAGGACAGGTACCAGATGTTGCTACGGCTACAAGAGGTGGAGCACGACATGGAGGCCTACGCACACACGGCAGAAGAACTCCGGACCATGTTGGAGGAAGAGGAGGATGAGACGGCCCGCATGCAGGCCATGGAGAATCTGGAGTTTTGCAACTACACGCTGGAAACGCTGGCCCTGGAGCAGCAGCAGCTACAAGGTAAGACTGTTTGGGCAGTGCATATTTTTTATTGTATTTTTATTTACTTTTATGCCTTTTATCAGAGTCAACAGTAAAGCCATTGCGAAACCATGCAACAAAGGTCCCAGCTCAGTATGAAACTCCGCATGTTCAATTTGTGGCCTGGCTAGACCCCCAAGGCCCTCTGGGATTGAGAGTTTTACCAGTCTTCGGTTTGACCCAAAAATTAAAGTTAGTCATGGGACGGATAAGAATTGGAGACGAGGTGGGTTACGATTTAAGTTTTTAAACAGTTTAAACTTCTGTTTTGTAGATATTTATCTCAACAAGGGTATACCCTATTAACACATTTCTGTGTGTGAAATTTGACAAACTACTGAAAAGTGAGCAGACAAACAGCAACCTAGATGTCAGACTCTTTCTACACGCACTTACGTAGATGTTTTCATTTGGATGAAGCAGAATTTATTTTACTTGATGTCATAGTAAATGTCTAAGGCCCTGTAGCCTGCGGTTAGTTCAAAAAAATGTTACCTATTCACTGACAACAAAATGTAATATCGCAGGGATCTAAAAATGAGCCATGTGCGCTTACCACATTTCCTTTTTGACTTGTTCCCGACAGACAAATCACATGCACGAACACAATATTTAAATTCCACTGTAGGCTATGCAAACAAGACATCCCTATTTACTGTCCACAATGATCAGCGGAAAGAAGATTGTGTATTTAAATGAAAGGCTATCATAACACTGTGTGTGTGTGTGTGTGTGTGTGTGTGTGTGTGTGTGTGTGTGTGTGTGCAGAGAGCGTAGTTGAAGTAAAGGGAAATGACTTTGTCTAGTTTTGAGGTACATTTCGTGAGGTTCTGTTTAGTTCTGTTAGTTTAGTTAAGTTCCGAGGTATTAATAGTGAATGGTTTTCACATCTCATTTGGCATGACTGATTTATCCCTTTCAAACTGCAGTAAGCTGTTACAACAGCAATGGTCACGCAATACCAACACACAAGATGAATTTGAAAGTGACGATTTAATTTCAGATTTTGCTACTCATTTTGGTCCCGCAACATGTCATTTATCAGCTCGACATTTTCAGTAATGGTCAACACAAGAAGTTGTTATCCTTTGTCCCCATTATAGAGTATTTACACATTTTAAAAACAATAGTTACTGTATACGTAATGGCTTTCCCTCCTTGCCTTGATGGATCGCCCTTTGAGCTAATGCTAATTGGCTCAGATTTGTTTTTGCCATCTCATACTATCTGGGTGTACAGTGCTCTGCTTGGCATCCCAACACTTTTTCACATATAGGTTCGAGGAGCATTCCTGCACATAGTGAGAGGGTAGGTCATGCACGTGGGCCTTTTCCACCGTCTCTCAGTCTGTCTCTCTCTCTCTCTCTTCATCCAAATGTTTCTTCTTTTTTCACCCTCATCACTCTGCACCTTTCAGCTTTTTCCTCCATCATCTGTTCATCTGTAAAAGAGGATTAAGGAGAGGGATTATATTGGGAGTGGTTTCTGGATTTTTTTACACTGGTGGAGACGGACGGAGCATGGCCCACTCTAGACCCAAAGTGTGGTTGTGGCGAGCTGTGACATGGCCCGTTGTACACCTCTCCACACTGTTTGGGCTCGCTCGGGAAACCAGGTCTAGTAGAGTGGCAGGTAGGGTTGAACTCATAACGGTGTGTATGGGTTAACAGAGAGTTGTTGATGTTTTTTAATATCACATATGCCAATGGCAAACGCTGGGAACTGCTTGCTACAAGTCAGTGTAGCAGTTGGGGGTTTTAGTGCCTTGCTCAAGGGGCACTGACGACATTTGTTGACTAAGTTACACATTAAGCCTACCTGTATGGATTTAACGAACGGGAAGAAGGGTGAAAATATCAAAGAGTTAAAAACTATTTTATTTATGACTGTTTGGAACATTAATTTTTTTTTTCATTATTAAAAGGTTAATGATAACAGATCACATCACCTGACTAATGTTTTTCCAATATATGAGTAGGAGTTTCTTTTTATTGTGTTTTTCTGGCAATATTGGATTTTTACATAGCTACATTTTTCATCTACTGTATGTAATGAATTAACTTGATTTTGAAGTAAAAAAAAAAAAAAATAGTGTACTGGTCAAAAACATAGTAGGTAATTCTGTCCATGAACAATTCTTCACTTTCCCAATTATTTTTCTATGCAGATTTTCTAACTGCACGTGTTTGATCTGCTTTCCAACAGAAGAGTTCCCCTATTTCTCACTGTTAAACACGCATGTACGCACACACCCACAGACAAACACAAACACACCTACCACACAAAAATCCTCATTCATTCATTAACCTAATCAGTCTAAAGTACTGCTAACAATATTTGTGTGTTTGTGTGTGCCTCATTTTACACTTAACTTAAGAGTTTCAGTCCTATTTATTTCTTATTGTTCTAATTTATTTATTTTTCTCACTTGACCAAGTACCTCAATGATCCAAAACTGAAAGTTAGATGTTCAGAGCAGTCACATGCCAAGTAGTCATTGTTCACCTACGGAGCTCATCTTGGTTTGGTAATTCAATCACTACTGGATGATTCATGGTTCATTCTAATTTAATAGTTTAACTACCGTTTTGTTTGTGTTCATACCGGCACACTAATCATCAGTAATTGGCTGTATAACATTAAATTATATTCTGTTAAATTATATCCATCACTGTCTAATGCTTGCCGATAGGTGGATCAGCCTGAGGGCAGGAGCTAGTTCCGTTGGCCACAGGTGCCTGGCCTCTAGGGGTCATGCAACCACATAGTTGCCATTCACTCATCATCACACTACAGAAGTTCTCACACCCTTCTTTGTCAGAAAATAAATCTAATATTCAAAGTGTGATGTCCTTTGTTATTGCCAAGTTGTTAGATGTGGAAATATCCTAAAGTGGTGACATGATCTGTAAGAGATGAGATTGAGCATCTAGGAAGGGGAAATCAGCTAAGCACACTCCCATTGCAGGATGTTGATATGGTAATTATCAACACATTAAAGACACATGCTTTTCTGAAGGATTTGTTAAAAGGATATTCTGTTTCCCTTTGTTTCCCCTTTTTGAATGCTTATCTCACAGAAAGGTGTGTACATATCAATCATTTAGTCTTAGGATCTTTATCATCCTATTGCTATGCCTCTAACACACACTCATGCACACACAGCCACAAAGGAGTAAGTGTTTTCCATGCTTGTGCAGGGTGTGTTCCTGAGTGTGACGCTTGAAAGACAATGGCTGCTTATTGTTGCAAGGCAGGGAGTTACTTCAACATTGGGTTCTGCCTGTACTTCAATGTACAGAGGCCGGTTGTAAGGCCCCATACAAACTGAGAGGTGTTATATTATATCTCAAAACAACAAGAACAATTCACATACACACACACAGTTTGATTTATTGCCCTGAACAGCTTTTCATTTAGTTGTAATTTTCAAGTTTTTTTATTTGCACGAGGCATTGGCAGAAAGCAACAGAAAGTTGTGAGAAAAAAATGTATCCATTCATCCAAATGCAATTACAAAACATATTATGTTGTATGCAAATTATAGTAGTTAGTCGGGTATCCCTTTCCCAAGTATAAAGAAGAGCATTATCACATGACTTATATATTTGGGTCAGATTAAATTATGATTTTTATTTAGTTTTAAGCATGCTTGGTGCTATTTACTCCTTTTCACACAATAGTGCAGGTCTCTCTGTCTCTACCATTTCTTTGTTTTTCTACCTGAACTTCAGCCTCCTTTAATTCTTTTAACCTGCTATTAAAAACACCTCTATGAGCATCCATGATACCATAGTTAGCCTGATCTGTTTAACACTGTTTTTAGGATTATTTTCAGCTTCAGCTTTCCGTCAGCCTTAGAAACCTGGATACTTCTATTGAAGTAGAATCGTTTTCTGTATGACCTTATTCTTGAAAATCATCATTTACTTTCCCTCGATGTTCTAAATGTTGATCAAAGCCATGACAGATTAATTTACATTGGGTAACACAGTCATGGAGAGGAATGTCATATGCAGCATTCCTACGGTTGGCTCACATATACAAACACACAGTTTCGGTCCTGTTCTGCTACTGAAAGCTGAGATGTTGAACACTGATAATTAAACAGCCTTACGTAATAAGCTAACAATGTCTTAGTACGATTTCCATGCTCAAGCTTACCTTGTGAAACTGTGTGCCTTTTGTGCAATATGGGTTTTGGCCTATTTAATGCAAAAGTGCATCTTAACAAATTCATTCATAATTTCAATAATGCATAAAGCAATTAATATATCTTACAAATTCCATTCTAATTACATTTTAATGGTTTGAATTGATTGTAAATGGATACTTTTCCATGTGTCTGTTTGTGTATCACGTGTATTTGAGTGTATGCAAGTGCTTTAACCTGTTCCTTTAATGCCTGACTCTTTCATGGAGAATTAAGGAGGAGGGGGGATATATTATACTCAAGCTTTATGAATAGGCCTGAGTTTTTTTCTCACACTGAAAGATTGTGTCTCTACTGAGAGTGGGGACAAACTACAACAATAGCTCATTGTACACCCCAGCCGCTACCTTTTCAGTAGCTGCTCTGGGCTAATCATGTTGTTGAGAGATGGTATAATAATTATCTAAATATGAAGGCTATCTTTTGCTGGGAGCTTTTCCTTTCACTTGTTTTCTACTTTTCACTACTCTTTTCTATCAATCATTACTCCAAAAGAAAACTAGTTTCAAACCAAATCATGTGGCCGTCTTCATGTGTTAATTATGGCTCCTCCCTGAAATCTAGGGCAAAGTTAAACTAATAGACTGAGGTCAGTTTCTTGCTCAGTTTCAGTTTACCTACAACTACCACGCCATTTCGACCAGTGTTGATAGTTAGAATCTGAACGTTAGAGCTGGTTGTTTGGACAGGAGTGAGTTGCGTCAAGGGATTGCAATAATGCATTAATAAACTGGTGAAAAAAAGCAGAGAAATACACAGGAAATGGCAAAAACAAAGAAAACAGGATAGAAGGAAGGAAGGAGTATTGTTCATCGGTGTGGGGAAAAAAAAACACTTGGTCTGTAGCCCATTAACTGTAGCCCATTAAAGGCAGACCGTGAAGTTGGCATATTATGTCAAAGAAAATCTTTCCTTGACAAACTGTTTTTCTGCAAACAGAGATACTAGCCAATTGAAAGAATGGGAGGGGCTCTGGGCTAATCCTCCACTCATGTGACTCAACTCAATCATTAACTCAAGAAGGCCCCTCCTTCAATAACCCTCCCCCCTCTCCCCCCTTCTCCTTCCATGATTCGCTGAGAAAGCTGCGGGGAGGGTATGATTCAGTTACACTGAGGGCTGGGAGGTGCTTGGGCCAGGCAGTGCTGTTGAGGCAGCGGAGAGGAGACAGAGAAAACAAGTGGGAGAGAGTTACAGACAATATGCCTGACAGGTGGAGTCTCCCACAGCGCTTTGTCATGGAATGCGGGACTTTGGAAAGAGGAAATAAACTACATTCAACAACAAACTATCAGCACTGGGGGCTGATTTAAACAGCAAGAGCTATGAAGAGCCCAGTGGTTTATGGAAACCCAGCCATGTTTGGTCCAGCGGATTGGAACTATGCAGCTGGTGCCCCTGTAAGGAAAGGGAAGAGTGTGGAGGACCTGGGGGATGCTGGCTGGGCCAGAGAGAGGGAGAGGGTGGCTCATCTGCAACAGCTACAACATCTACACCAACTGCAGCTTCAGCAACAACAGGTTGGATATCCTGGGTATGGAGTGTTTCCTCCTGGACATCCACAGGGACCAGTCATGGTGGCAGGTCCTGGTCACCCAGTTCCACCTCCAGGCTGCCCTATGCCAGTACATGGAGGCGTGATGGTGCCTGTAGGTGTGCCCATGCCATCTCCAGTGCATGTGCAAGCTCCATGGCCAGTACAATGGAAGAACCAAGCCCACATTACACAGGGCAATGTCTGCCGCCAATCCAGCTTGGAATATGACAAAAGGACTCTAGGCCAGGACGGTTACTACCACCCTGGTTCGGAGGGGGGTCACCTAGATGTGAGGATATCTGAATGGAAAGGCAAAAATTGTTTTTACCAGGGACCTGAGGATAACAGCCACCAGGACTACAGCAGAGTGCCACAAGAAGGGTATAGTAAGTTTGATGAGGACAGAAGAAGAAGCGACGATTGGGTCAGAGAAAATTATCATAGCACCGAACGTAATCATCATAAGAGTCGCAGATATGTGGAGGATTATGACAAATACAGAAACGGGGATCATGATGACAGGAAATACAATGGGAGATTTGAAGACAGAGAGCAGCAATATCATGACAGCAGGAAACCCAGTAAACGTGCACTTAGAGAACATGACGGTTTCAACAGAGAGTATCAAGACTATGATGATCAAAAAGACACCTATGGTCGCAGAGACAATTACAGGGACAGTGACCACTACAAGGACTATGATAGGGATTATTATGACTCAAAAGGGGATCATCGATATAGAGAAAAAGAATACTCCCAGCGAAGAGAGGATGACCGCTATTATGATGAACGGAAACGCAAAGACCATTCTTATGACCGGCATACAGAGGATCAATATGATCGCAGAGAAAATAACTACAAGGACATGGGTGAGGAAACTTACACCAGGAAAGGAAGGGGTCAGTATGACTCTGGACTGGACGAGCACCACCGTGGTTATAAGGAGGGGGACCACTATGACCGGTACATGGATACAGGTGATGACAGGAGACATGAGTACTACGACAACAGAACTAGGGACCACTACAAAACAAGGGAGCACTATGAGCGCAGGACTGAAGACCAATACAGCCGTGATAATGAAGACCACCACCAATCCAGAGAAGGGGAACGTTCCCACTTTAGGACCCGGGACAGATATCGAGATTTGCGCTCAACATCTCTGGATTCGCAACTCGAGGAATACCCTAAAAAGGAAGTTAAGACGCACTGTGAGGAATGGGTTGAGCAGCAGAAGAAGTTGGCACTCTGCAAAATGCAATCTTTTGAGGATACCGTTGTATACAGGCACAAGGATGAGAATGAAAAAGGATATGAGTCAAGTGCTGGGAGCATTGGTTCAAAACGGGGTCACAAGCCTGTGTATGTGGGCTCACTAGATCGTAACAGCTTCTACAGGAAGACAGCTCCAAGCGCCCTAGGAAAGTCCAAGTTTGCCACCATGCGGAAACAAAATAAAGGTAAACAGAGGAATGTTGGCATGTGACATAATGTACTCCACATGTCGTATTTGCAAAGCATGATGTACTTGCAGTGTGTTTGTGTGATCATTTCATCAAATTTAGATGATTCAGACTGCTGTACTATTCATCAATTGTAAGATGAAAGGGTCAGCCAGGTACACACCTTGCTAAACAGATCCTGTGTAACAAGGAGGACCCATGTCTGTTCTTGTTATTGCCAATCCCTGTAGATAAAACAGGGTGGAGAGTTCGACAGTCTTTGGTGCCTCGCTTTCTATCATTGGTGACCTCCAGAGGTGCTCTTATAATCAATACTGGAGGGCTTTTTGTGCTGACTAGACAGACTCACCTCCTTAGAGTGTGTGTGTGTGTGTTTCTGTTATATGTATCAGTATCACCTATCTCAGGAAAGTGACCTGTCAGGTATTTGTAGGCGTAAGAACCTGAAGGACAGGTTTTGTAGGTTCTTGGCTTTTGTTTTCTCTCATTTTCCCTGTCTGTACTGATGCTATGCTCACCCACAACAAGTATTTTCAGTTCTTGCATGACTGAATGGTCAGACTTCCATTGTCTTGCTTGTTTTCATCAGAAACACTCTTTGTTTTCTTAAGTCACTCACTCTATAAACAGGTAAAAATGTATTGTGAGTTAAGTGGCTTGGTTTTAGACATAATTTCAAGTATGATTTGTATTCAAACCATATCTTTATTTCTGACATACTTTTCACCCTAAATTCCATTCCAGTTATCGAATTCTGTGAAGAGCCAACACAAATGTTATTATCTTAACAAAATCTTTGGACCTTGTGTTTGTGAGTCATGTATTGACAATAGAAAGGCTAAATCATAAATCTGGGGCTGTAAAGCACTTGAAAAGTTTAGTCATTTGGGGCAATACATTTTTAGTGAAAGTTTTTTACAATATATTGTTAAGTATGAAATGTGTATTTAAATGAGGAAATATCTGTCAAATGCTTGAGTAAACAACCCTAATTATTAAACCAAGCTTGTAATACTAACTTTCAATGTTATGGCTTCTTTACGGTCAGCACTCTTAGGGGCACTTTACACGACAACACGAAACGGTGCAAACGCGGAAAAATTCCCGCGTTTGCACTATATCATTTACAGGAAAACAGCAAACGCAGGCATGAAACCGCAAGTTTTTGAGATCACCTCCCAGGGAGGATTTTTTGGAAAACTTAACGGTTTTGGTTTCCTGTAAACACCGAAACCATTTCCCCTGATAACGCTGACGTCACAGCTCCACCCTCACACATGCGTAGTCTATAACATTTGCTGTCAAAATACCCACAACACAAGCGAGTTATAAAGTTAGAAGACAACATGAACGGTGTCTCCGCGGCACCATCACTGTGATCAGCGGAGAGTGACGTGCAGGGCTAAAATATAGGCTAACACTCGCCAATTTAGTCTAAGCGATTAGTAAGTTATTGAGACCACCGGCCACTTTGTCTGGGGAAAGATTTGTGCTCTGCCGGTTTTTCTAGCCAAATAAACGTGTGTAGCTTCTATGCCAGGGCAGGGACACGGCTCTCTCTACATTAAAACACACTATCCATAGTTCAGCGCGCAGCGGTTAAGTTACTGTTCAACAAAAGGAGCATTAAGGCTACGGCTTCACAGTAAAAGCATTTCACTGGCTAAACATTAATAGCATTTCACTGGACACACGTGAGTTGACTTTTATTTTGAAGTACGCCTAACAGGAAGGTATCCGCTCACGAAGCCCCTTCACTATCAGCAAGTCTTCTGTTTTTACGAGTTCAATGCGGTGAAATAAGAGGACAGAAAGCTTGTCTTTTACAATACTTGTAACCCCAAGCTTACACCAACCGCTTCATGAACGTTAGTGGCATTAATTTTCGGTTACAGTAGCCTAAGGTTTTATGCATCAAATTGTACCGGAAGAGCTATCTACTAGGCTGTCACCGCTGACTATTGGCTTGGCATGGCTGCTACACTGCTACTACAGCGATTTCGGCCCGTTTCCTCTGAAAACATGTGTACGGGTGAAGATGTCAGATAAATTGTGTCTGAACGGGGTTTTTTTTTAAACCAAAAACTGGAAAACTGTCACGTTTTCACAGTGTAAAGTGCCCCTCAGCATGTCTTCTGTTTTTACGAGTTCAATGCGGTGAAATAAGAGGACAGAAAGCTTGTCTTTTACAATACTTGTAACCCCAAGCTTAAACCAACCGCTTTATGAACGTTAGTGGCATTAATTTTTGGTTACAGTAAGGTTTTATGCATCAAATTGTACCAGAAGAGCTATCTACTAGGCTGTCACCGCTGACTATTGGCTTGGCATGGCTGCTACACTGCTACTACAGCGATTTCGGCCCGTTTCCTCTGAAAACATGTGTACGGGTGAAGATGTCAGATAAATTGTGTCTGAACGGGGTTTTTTTTCAAACCAAAAACTGGAAAACTGTCACGTTTTCACAGTGTAAAGTGCCCCTTAGTATTGAAATGCAACACCCAGCTCTAGGACAATGATGTTATCACTTGCTTACACTAACTGTTCAAAACAGTGACAGGGAGAACTCAAAAGGATAGTTGTGAACATGATTGGGTTCACTTGGAATAACAGATACAAAGTTGTGGTCTGCGAACACAATAACCAATTAATTACAACATCAGATAGTAGTTGTGTCTGTTTGTGTGTGAGATTGTGTTTCAAGTGGAATCGAAGGAAGAAAGAGCACTTTACTGGCTGACTGCAGTTCTTCATGTCTGAGAAGAAGCAGGTGGCGCCCCACGACCCCTCCCCCATTCACCTAGAAACACACACAAGCCAAACATGCACGGCAACGCACGCACACACACACACACACACACACAGTCCACATTGGCCCCCCCACCACGCATGCATTTCGGGAGTCCAAGTATTAATCCCTAGCGTCAGCATGGTGAGTGGATGGCGGGGGTCTGTCTGGTGCCAGGAGGTGGCCAGTACTGGCCTGACTCCTTCACTGCAAGACTAGACTGATACTTGGTGTGTGTGTGTACGTGTGAGTGTGTGTGTGTGTGTTAGTGAGGCTCTTGGAGGCTTATTTGAGAGATGACGGCATTTTTCAAAACACGAACGCACACACACACATGCTCCCTTGCCTCTGCAGTATCTTGTCATCCTTTAATCTTGTTAAACTGTTTCAGCGTGGTCAGGGGTTTGCCCTGAGTAAAGCATTTGATGGCATGGCTAAAAACATAAGACCATCTTATTGCTTGTGCTAATTGGGCTTATGTTGTGATTCGGTGACATTGAGGTGATGGCCGAGGCTTTTGAGATGACCTTAAAGCATGTCTTATTACCTTTGTTGTCTGTAATCAAGTTTTAGATATTAGACCTCTCTGGGCCTAAAAAATCTATACAGTCTAGCAAACAGCAGTTCCTAATTAATGTTTCACCTGACAGACATGTAGCTTTTACAGTTCGGTGTATATAATTTGTATTATGAACTTTATGGGTGTGTGCATGTGCTACTGTTGAAGGCGTACATATGGCTATAAATCTAAAGAGGGCAAACATAATTGGGAGAATGTTGTTCTCACACGTATGGATTACTGAGCAGTTTTTGTTTGACCTGCTTATTGTTTGAATCAAATAAGCCTGTGAACATTTGATGTGGGTGTAAGTCTAAACCTTGATTTCTCTTAAAGGTCACTCTATTGAACTTTAAAGAAACATATTCTGCTGTATGGACAGTGTTTGAGCGTCTGTGTGTGAATAATGTGTCGTCATCCAGCTATGATCTGGCAGCGTATGCCGGGTTGCCCTCCGTAATCCTCATGCAGTTACTGCTATTGGCGGGCGGTGGGATGGAGGTGGGGTGGGGGAGTTTGGAGTTAAGTCCGGAAGCCTTTGGACAAGATCTCAAATCGTCTGACAACATTGCTTTAAAGATGTCTTATCTCATTGCTGGCAAGCAAAAAATGTCAGTGGATTTATCCCGCTAGTCCGATGAGTCATTGGTGTGGTCACACTTACATGTTTGTTGTTGATCCTAAGTCCTCTTTATCGCCCTTTTTATGGTTAACTTATGTTGAAGCTTTTTCACCTGATTTCTAGTAATTATGCAAGTTTCTTCTAGATTATTCTTTGAACTTTGTTAAAAAGATTGAACTGTTAGAACATTAACATTTCTTTGGTTGATGATGAGTTTCACAATTTTCTTGCGTCCAAAATAGGCACACATAAACAGTAACTAACGCACATTAGTGCTTACTCAGCAAGCTTTAGATCTAAGTTTGGTTACTGCTGGACCTGCATAGAGGACAACAGTGATACTATTTGTTTGTTATAGACCTTGTGGACTTTCTCTTTCCCACCTAGTTTACTCTTGAAAAGGCAATTATCGCGTAGGAAGTTAAATGGATGTAACTCGTCATGTGAGAGTAAAATATAATCATGTTCTGATGCCCTTCAATGGTAAATGAGTTACAATCAAATTCCAAATCAGACTAATAACCTGAAATTTGCAGGTTGATTAATTGTTGCCATTGATCGTATACTTCTATCCAAGTCGTTTTTATGCTCCAAATGGTGTTTATCTTTTTGTTGAGCATTTCCTGTCTGACAATCATACACTGCCTGTGTTGGTGTATCACACAATCAGTTTAACACACTTAAACAAATAAACTTGTTTGAATGCTAATTGGTGTTATACTTGGATGTTGTTACTGTCACAGTGTTAAGCACTAGCTTAAGAGTGTAATTTATTTACACTTGCACACAGTTATCCTGTTGCCGTCCTCTGTGTCAAAGAATCATTATTGTTGTTAAATAAGGGCCTTGATCTCAATCACTGGCTGTCTGAAAAGAGCCACTCAGTGGGAAAGGCACATTATAGCAACGTCAAAGCAGTATTTGATTTACTTGTATTTCAAGTATCAGTTCTACCGTGTCTGTTTTGGTTTTAAAGTGGATGTTAGGATTGCTAGTAAAACTGTTTCATTATAATTAATAGAATGCCTGTTATTGAGTTTTGAGTATCTGTCCGGTTCAGTTTGTTGAATATTACAATTGAAAATTAGCAAAAAAACGTTAATGTTACAATTATCCCTTTGGCGTTTATGCACTTTTTAGAGTGTGTTCACACTAAAAAGTCTTTGTCCATAGCAATAATACATGACATGTGGGATTGTCTGAAGGGGAAAAAAAAATTCACACCTATTTGTAGTGCAATGCAGAGAACTCAGTTCTCTTTCATTTCGCCGTGGGAAAATTCATCAAGCCCACAGGCATCAGGATCCTTGTCTTTACTTGTCTTACATTTAGCAACAAATGCTGCCAGTTTAGTCATCTCAAAGTCATAGGGCAGTACTCACTGACAGGAAGGAACAAATACTATCCCATACAGGCAGTAAAGGCATTAGTCACTTTGTCATACAAAATAGCCATGTAAATTAAGAAAATGTAATGTAATTGACATAACATTTCCATCCATAACCATTTAAAAATATTTCATTTGAGTATTTTGTTGCAGGACTGTGTATCACCAAAGCGCCTGGGCCCCAATGGACCCATTGTCATCCCTTTCTCCATTAACGTGATGACGGTACAGCTCTTCGGTTGAATAGGTCTACTCACTTAATGGTTTCGGGGTCCTCCTAAAGTACCCTCTGCACATATGCAAAGCTGATGGTCTCTTGAAGTCGTTTGACATTGTTCGTCGTGGAAATGAAACCAAATGAGAAAATTCCAAGGGAGCCTGAGGTCACCGTCTCACCGTGTGGCGTTTGTTACAAATTATTTATTCATCTAGGTAATTAGATTGTAGCTTTATCCACCTGCCAACAAGAGAAGTTGCATCTCTCGAAGTCTAATAGTGGACAAAGCTAAACACAGGATTAAAATCACGCTCTGAATGCTACATGTGTCCGTAAACGACCTGCTTTCATAATGACTGGCGTGATATGAATGGAGGGCTTTAATTACCAGGGATTCCAGACAATGGCTCATAAAGGTTGCTGTTGGATTCTGCCAGGAGTTGGAATGTGACCTTTTGACATTTGACCCTATAAAGCAAGATAAACAGGATGGTCTGTCACCGACTAAACTCCTCCCGTTTTTCCTTTTTTTTAAGTGACCTTCTACCTTGGGCAACAGTTGCAAGAACAAATCCAATGTTGTGTATGAGCCCCAGCTTAAGGCCTGTGCAGACATGGTTACCTAATGCCAGTTGCCAGCGTCACATTTTTTAATACATGCCGTATTAATTTACAAGTCACTGCTTGTAGGCTGTTGGGTAAATACAGTTTTATTGTGGTGTTACTGTCAAAGAGCCTAGTAGCTTGTGTGAAATTATTTCCCAAATAAACACGCACACACACACACACACACACACACACACACACACACACACACACACACACACAGAACAAACTCACATAAAGACAGAGTTTCCCATGTAATCATTTCAGCAAAGTCACTCCCCGCTCTCCAAAAACTTGGCTTGATATGAGGAGGGCCCCTGCTATTCGTGCTGCCATGGCGACTGTGCAGTGTGCTATGAACTTTGGAGCAGAGCACACACACAGCACTGATTGTGTCTGACCTTAGAGCGCTCGGTGGAGGGCAAACTTTTGACTTTTGCACAGCTTTCAGTGTGGCGCGCTTACTTAAAACTCTACTTGCAAAAGTTGTTCAACAGAGTCATAGTTAATTAAAAATGAGAAAGAGGGAGGTTAACTTGGTAGGAAAGAGTTGAAAAAGATCCTTAAGTAAGAATCTAGATTGTGAGGATCGAGGGGAGCCTCATAATTCTGATAGATTTCAGCCTCTCAGAGGAGGAGCATGGTCTGCTCTTCGGTAGACTGAAAACCATGAAACAGATTCATCACGGAACTGGACTGCTATTTAGACTGACAGAAAAAAAGATTTAGGATATCCCAATTCACAATGTCAAATGCTATATGCTAAAAAATACCCGGATGTCCTATTACAACTGGTCGTATTATTTAGTGTACAAATCAGTTTAGTTTTTTGGCAGTTCAGAGCCACTTTGCCCGGCTTTGGCGAAGCAGAACGGGCGGTCGTTCACGGCATGGTAGGGTCTGAGGGGGAAAAAAAGCAAAAGAGCCCTGTTCAAAGCGCAATGTTATGATGAAATAAATGAGTAAAGTATGTCCTAATTTATGCCCACTGCATGCAAACTACATACTTTTTATGGTCAGCTTCAGTATATAGAAATGTTAAAAAAAAGAGTATATACGATTTGGAATGCAGGGAAGGTCGGACTGCTGCTGATGCTCTCTCCCACAATGCAAAGCACTGAAGAATTGAGCTGATCACAACTATAAACACTACGAATACTGTTGGTAAAAAAAATAAAAATAAATAAAAAAATAAAAACAAACGCACTAAAAAAAAGAGTGCCATAGTTCTAATTGAACAACTATATTGATGTCTCTCTGAAGTTTAATTGGCAGTAGTTTTGACTCATTCGCATTTCATCTGATGTCACAAGCATCTTTCCAGTATAATGATATTTTGGTCTACTAAATGTGCATGGATTTGGGTCGCAGCATGTTGACAACACCTGTTCTTTCTCAACAGCAAAACAAGACAAAATCCAGCTCCGTGTTTTGTTGTCTGCCACAGTGCTCGTCTTCTCTGGTGTGAGTGTGTGTTTAATGATGGTGGGCTCCCATCCATTCTCATGGTAATGGGAGGTCTGGAATGGAGTTTTTGCTACGCAGTTCTCCTCAAGGCTCAGAAACTGGATTTAAGATTGACAATGGACTATCGTAGAATGGGTGTCGTTGTTTGAACCACGTTGTGTGTGTGTGTGTGTGTGTGTGTGTGTGTTACGGGGGTGGGGGGAGTGAATGTGTGCTTGTTTTTGAAGTGGTCTGAAGAAAGTTGCAAGCAGCAGGTGGGTGACGCCTCATCATCTTCTCTTTTTGTCGGTGTACGAAGCAATGGAAATATAGTTCCTTGGAGTGAATCCCTCAGTGAAAACACTTCTTAAAATGTTTATCTGTTTTTACAGCTTGATATTCAAGGAGGAATTTGCAGTTATTTGAATATTAGAGAAGCGTTGATAAGGGAATCTAAAGTTAAATGTGTTATCATTAACAGGCCATTGTTTGATCTGTATTTTTTTGCCTATTTAAAACTGGCCGCATATATACACACCAAATCAATTTTTTCTGTGATTCTAAATTAAAATCTGCATGGATATTATGAGCACCATTGCATGCATTAACGTGGGAAAAGCCAGGGAAAGTTGTAAATGTCCAAATGCATCTCATTGTTGTTGCTTTGGTCAAACCTGCAGGACAAACTAACATAAAGCTGAAAAACACTTCATTTGATACAGATGTGACCATGCATCTTACCCATAAAGCATAGTGTGTGTGACCCCAGCAGTATTCCAGTCCCAATCGCTTATCTTTTGGCAACCTTTAAGCTATGTGTTCTGCCTGAGCGCTGCTTTAGTTTGTGCCACCTGATTTCCACCACTTTGTTGTTTTTGTTTCATCTGTGATGACCTGAGCTACTGTACAACTGTGACTGTCAGTGTCTGAACATAGTGGGTGAACTGTCATTTTACAGCACCAATAAGTGAACACTCCCTATTGTGGCTGCTCCAGAAATCAAACCCGCAGTGTATTCTTTATCTATAAGCTTAAGATTTGAACATGATTCATAATGTGTAATAGTGGCAATCAAGGACTGTCTCTGACTGCAAAGCAATCTCAAATACATCTTGATTACCGTGGAAATGTTAAGGTGCCTGTTCCATGAAGCAGGTTCACAAAGTTCCCTAGATCCAATTCTTACCCAAAGCTAGGACGTGGCGTGGGCGGTTGTAAAATAGATCTGTCTCAGGTTTTACCCAGATGGCTCAGTGACTCAGCTTTTTCGGAAAAACAGTATTGATTCCACCTGTTGAAGGCTGGGCAGTGGCTTAATACTGGGAGACGCAATGTCTGACTTGGAAATGAACCTCCCAGTAGTTTGCCAAATTTGAGAAATGCAGTATTTTTTTATTAACATCAATGCCTCGTAGGCAGTCTTACTGGATTGCTGTTTTTCCTTTGATAACTGTTGTCAAAGTTAACTAGTGCTTAAGATTTTCTATTATTCATCTTTTGTACTAAAATGTCCTCTATATGCTCTCTCTCTCTCCCTCTCCCTCTCCCTCTCCCTTTCCCTCTCCCTCTAACAAACTTTCCAATATGTGGAACCAGGTCAGTGTTAGAATGCAACTCATTTACTAAACATATTGCTGCAGAGCCCCCTGCAGAGTCATGGTCCCTGTTTTTCCTCATTCCCATGGTTGGGCTATACCACATCCATGTCACACCAATTCTATGGTGTGTGTGTGTATGTATTTACATATGCTGAACAAACCAGAAGACCCCCCCCCCTGCAAAGTTTAAACATGCATCCAAACCTGTTGAATGTGTACACATTATTTAGCAGTTGTTTCTCCATCAGATACAGTGGATCACATATTGGTTGTCAAATGTGGTTAAAAAAATAAATAGCCATTAACTTGTGTTTGCAGTCAGCCCACAGCTAAACAGTAAAGGAAGGACAGCTGAGTATACTCAAATGACTTCCTATATACTTTTCCAACAGTAGATGACAATAAGTATTGTATTGATAATAATACTTCCTTTTATTTTCCTAGATCATTTTTCCTAGTTGAATCCTTCTGGCTTGGTACCATCATGAGGTTTTCAGCAACAGGTTGTTGTTTGTTCTGAGTGATTAGTCTATTGGCATCCATCCACAGGTGTGTGTGTGTGTGTGTGTGTGTGATTCAGCAGTGATTGTAACATGGGAGTGCTGGGTGACACAGGTCGATCCTGTTCCACATGCTTGCTGATATTGTTTATGTTACGCCTACATTTATGGGCACCTGGGATTCTGTGTGTCTGGCTGTTCAAGTAATCTATTTATTTTGAATTCAGTAGTCGGATAATACTTTTTTAATATTTTCTTAATCACTTACTAATTAATATCAGTTTTTTCTGTATTTTAAATGAATGAATTGCAATGTTTCAAGCCCTGTTAGCTGTGTGTGTGTGTGTGTGTGTGTGTGTGTGTGTGTGTGTGTGTGTGTGTGTGTGTGTGTGTGTGTGTGTGTGCGATGCCTTCACCCTCTTTATAATAATTCACAGAACAAAGAAAAGTGGAATTCCGTAGAAGTGGGTCAAAGTCATTACATTGACCAGGTTGGTTTGAAATGGCTCATTGTGTGAAGTGGAGCGTACGATGTAGTTGTATGTGTTTGCGGAAGAGAGGATCAATCGTGGGAATAAGCCGATTTGATTCCAATTAAACTCTTTGAGTCTTTTGTTCTCAGTCTCTCTTTGTATTAGTCTATATTGTGTTGCTGTATGACTTTTTAAAAACTCTCAGTAAACTACTTTCTCAGCAGTGGGGAAAACCTGCATGTGTTTGCGGATGCAGGAGGGGAGATATGGTGAAATGAGATAAAGCTTCTTTGAGACGAGCTTTAAGTCATGTGAAGGGAGGGAGAGGGGGTCAGAGTGGGAGGTAAACAGAAGGCAGGAGGCCCAAAGATCCGCCAATCGGTTCAGCAAGTGTGATTTATTTGAGATTGTTTGCCCCCAAATCCTTAATCTTAAAAAAAGGGTTAACAATATATATACAGTCATTAATTTATTTAAAAAAGAAACAAAATACATAAATACTGCAGTTTGGTGGACCATTTTAATCCATAGATTTGGTGCTCTAGCGAGTATTTACAGCTATTACCTGCTGTTTGTGTGTGTGTGATATACTTAAAATAAACTACTATGTTCATAGTAATAAAGGAACAGGGTATGATCCAATATCAAATCCAAAAAAACAAAACCCAAATCATTTTTTTAGAGCAGGTTTCGTCTCTGTCCTTGTGTATTGTCCCCAACAGTGTTATCTCTCTTCCCTCAGTGCCCCTCTCTTACTAACTGCCTCTTCTTTAATGTCTGCCCGGTCCCTGAGAGCCCCTATGTCTGTAGTTGCTGTCACAGGCCATTGTGCCACACACAAAGAGCCTGAGTCCACTCCAGTTTTGGATCCATTGACAAAAGTCAGTGGTGCATGAACCAGGCTCTCCCTCCAGTCCCGTTAAAAACCCCAGAGATCAGCCCCTGGGAGTGATAGCCCGGGACATTGATCCAAAGCTAGTCAGGCAAGAAGAAGGGTAAAAGGGCGGACTGACTGGCTGTGTGGGCGGGCAGCCAGGAGTATATTTGGATACAATGAATGGAGACATGGGCTGGGAACCTTTTTTTTTTCTCTTTGCTCTTCTGCCTTTTGGACTTGTCATCTTTATAATAACCCCTTTATGCCACGCCAAGCTTTGTGTGTTCGCCAATTTCACGGCAACTAATGATGCATTTATGAGAAGAATTTCATAGTTTTTGACCTACACACTGTATGTGAAAAGAGAAGATAGCTGTAAGTTCAAAGTATTTTTCACTTCATATAAAGATAGGGGATCTTTGTGATGTTTTGGAGTCAAGATGGAAAAGGATTTTAAAAATCGATGAAATATAAACAATTTGAAAATATTGAGTGAAGAGGACGTAGATGTGTGTGGAGGTGAGGGTGTACATACAGTATGTACTTGCAAGTCATTGTGGCATAAGAGTGATATCTTTATCCATTTCCAGCCCAAAATCCAAATAATTTTTTTTTTATGACATTCATATGTTAACACTTTTTATCCTCAGTTAGCTTGTTTTCCTTTTGTTATTTTGTCTTTTTCTATACACACACCTAACTATTTGTTTATGTCAACACATTGTGCTTTATTTTTTCAAACACTGATACAAAGTATTAATAAGTATAAAAAAAAACAAAAAGAATAATCATTTTCACTTCAGTACTAGATGGCACTAAATCTGTGTCCCTTTTTTATTTTGCCTTTTTCCAGAGATGACGCTCCTGTCGTCGGAGCCCAGATCCCTGGACAGTGCACCGACCTCGGACTCTCCCGCCAGCGCCGGCACGGAGGATCCAGAGCAGAGGATGCTGGAGAAGAGGGCCAACGTCATCCAGGAGCTGCTGCAGACGGAGAAGGACTACATCAAAGACCTGCAGATGTGTGTGGAGGAGATCATCGAGCCAATGCAGAATAAGCAGGTAAGGGGGGGCGGGATGTTAATAGTAGTATGGTTGAATTGATGTACAGATCTGAAGAAATACATGATGTCTGCGAAGAGGACTTTTTACAACACAGCACAAAGCAATATTTTCTTAACATATTTAAATTTATGGGTGGACCAAACATTTTTCAGCTTCAACCGAACCAATGAGTTTTACAGAGATATTTTTATTTATTTATTTTTACCAAAAACCGTAACTCAGTAGTTGAGATTGAATCCAGTTTGGTTTCTTACTGCCTTTGCTGTATTTGATGATCATATCCGATTTACCTCTCTATCTCATGCTTATTTTTTTGTTGTACCGTTGATCTTGTGTGGAGGAAGTACCCTCTAAGATAGCAGACAATGATCAGAAACCCCGGATCAAGGATGTTGTCTTTTACATGGACAAAACCAAACGTATCATGGTGTTTATAAGTTAAATGCAGCTTGTATCGATGTGTTAACACATTTCCATCTACATTTTGTAAAGGTGAAGAATGTGGACTTTGACGGGCTCTTTGGCAACATCGGCTCCGTGATCGACCTGTCACAACGGCTGTTTGAAGCCCTAGAGGAAACAGACTCAATCGGTAAGGAGACAGTTTTTTGAAACTATGCTTTTCCTATGAGGTAATGGTTTCACTGACCCACTGTCCAATCAGTGGTCTTCCTACTGCATGTTGTGCTTTGTACTGTATTCACGGTTCAACCATTAACTGTCATCTAATCAAATTTAATAGGCTGTGTAAGACTTTGAATGCATTTTTGAATATAGCCAGCGTTCCATGGAGTAAAGCGAAGGATGCCAATGTCAAGTGATGTTTGATTTATTTTTGTATTAAAGCCACTATGACGAGTAACATGGCACGTTGGCGGCCCCTTTGGACAAAAGCGGTAGTATTTTTACGTCGCCCGCTGTCGCAAAGCTGTTTTCTAGCTCGTGCAGGCGTGCGAGTGTGAACTGAGAAGGGCGCAATATAGTGCATGTCCGTGTGTTGAAAGTGTGAGGACTCTTTTCGGCTCCGTGAGAGTGGTTTTGACACTGCATCAACTAATGCCAGTCAGTGCTAAACACACCTGATTGCAATGAGTTGATGCAGCAGTGTCACCCAACTACTCTCTCTCATTGAGCTGAAAGATTACGTGTCCTCACAGAAAGCGAATGAACGAGAGACGGCAGTTAGTATGGATCACGATGAGGTAATGTGTTTGTGTTGTTGATGTAAATAATGACTATTTCAGATAATGGTTATCTGATGATGGTGAAGCAAAGCAAACTTTGTGTTAGTACCAACCGCTCATTCATTTAGGAGTAAACACTGCAGTCTAGTTTCGCTCTCGTGAAATTGTATACACGTTGCTTGGCAACGCCCTCGTCCCGCCCATAGCCTATATCACTCTCCCTTTTAGCTTTTCTTCATTGCATTTTCTTTTTTTTCTTTGATGGTTCAGCCCCGTTATCAGTCATTATGACGACGAATAACTGTCTCAAACAAGGCTCCCGCTCCCCTTCCCTCACCTGGAGGGATAGGCTTCTCAAATCGCGTTGCAGCGCCACACTGAAATCTGCGACCAATACGTGGCCATTGAGCCTGCACGAGCGAACCGAAAATCGGACTGGGTGTGCGACCAGACCAAAAGCAGTAATAAAAACTATATAAAAACGTCTTTCTTTGCACTGATGGTCTCGTTTGCTGTTAAAGGTAATTTATGATTATCAGAGGAAACATGAGGCTGTTTAAAAGATATTTAAATGTTACTCGTAGCTGCTTTAAGTAGAAAAAATCCCAGGGATGTTTTTTAATTTAGTTTGTTACTTCTTATTGCCCGTTAACAATTGTACACACACACTTACTTGAATATTTGGTGAGTTTTGAGTGAACTCTTGACCAATTACGTTTGCATATCCCGTGCTCTCAGGAAACGTATTCCTGGACTTCAAAGTTGAGCTGGAGGAAGTGTACAAGATCTACTGCCAGAACCACGACGATGCCATCTCTCTGCTGGAGAGCTACGAGAAAGACGAAAGCATCCAGCGCCACGTGCTGGAGTGTCTGGAGAGGCTGAGGTGAGTCACCGAAAGGAGGGGAACAAAAATGTTTGGAACAATTTTAGTGCCTAGTCACTCACTAGTTTTTAGATAGCAAGTTTGAGCTGTGTGTTTGACTGATTAAAACCATATTTTTTTCCGCACGTGAGACAACAAAAACGTGCATGTTTGTGTGTTTTTAAAAAGCATGAAAGCAAGAGTGACTAATACAAATGTACAGTGAAACATGAAATGTAAAAAAGTTGAGGATTCATTCCGAGGGTCAAAAAGTAATGGGTTTGTTATGTTAAAGCCTTTTTTTTAAATGTAACTAGCTTAGCACACATAGATTTTTTTTTTACACTTAAAATGGTGTCTGTAGACGTTTTTCGGCATTCAGCTTTTCTCCTGTCAATGTACAGTATATGTTTTGGAAAAAAGTCATGTTGTCAGGTTCAGGGCTCACAATAAGGTTACCTGTTGGCTGATATCCACATGGAATTCATTTATGACGGGGATTTCCTAGCAGACTTTGAACTTTGATGCATTGGGTGTGTTATGATAGAGAAGTTCAGTCGTAGTTAATCTTCGGATAAAAACATTTTCCTTCCTGAAACACATAAATGTGTAAATTTTGCCTGTTTTTTTTGTAAAGACAACTCTCAACCTAGTGTCTGTGTGGACGTTCCAGCTCATAGTTTCTATTATGGCTCTCAGTAATGCAGTGCAGTCAAAGAATGCGCCTTACCTGGTTACACCTGTCTGGTTTCACCTGCAGTGACTCAGGCGCTTGAGTTGGCACTGTTGCATTTCTGTAACACAAAGATCCATGTTTAAAGATAAACACAGGGTTTTATTGGAACCGGAAGCTTTAGAGAGGAAAAAAAGGAGCGGTGGTTCCAAAGATGTCACACTGCCAATCCCTTGTTTACACAGAATTGTTTTTAGCGGCGTGACTCGCTAGTCGTTTTGTTAGTTTGCCATAAAGTTGCTGGCCTCGACAGGAAAACAATGCACTTTTCTAAAGGGTGTCTGGGTCATCTGTTGCAACCCCTTCAGCTTTCAAAAAGTCACGTGTTTCGAGTTGAACTGCCACACAGAGGGGGCCTTGGCTTTCTCAAGCTTTGATAGAGAATCCCTGTAAACAAAAAACGTCACAGCCACGAGTGCAGTCGGCTTAACCGTTTCTTATTGACCATGCAAAGTTCAAGTGACATTCTGTGCAAATAGAAAACGCATTTGTAAATACACCTCCTTTCGACTTACGCAGAATTTAAGACTTGTGAGAGGGGGGGGAATTACACATTCATGAAAGTTTATCATTGGATCATAGGTTTAAAAATCCTGTTTTTGTTATCTTTCTATCTTTCTTCCAACCTTCCTTTCAACAGGGCCATATATCGTGAGTGGTAAGTCTCCCTAATGTCTCTATAATAAGTGTTGCCATGATTTGCAGCATGAGAATCATCTTGACCGCATGCCTTTTTGCTCACTAACCCCCTCCGGAAATTACCTGTGTGTGTGTGTGTGTGTGTGTGTGTGTGTGTGTGTGTGTGTGTGTGTGTGTGTGTGTGTGTGTGTGTGTTTTTACCCCGTGTTCGTGTGTGGAAAACATCCGCGCTGCCATTACAATTTCCTTCCCTGGACTGAGATGGACTCATTCATATTGGGTTGTTCCTGTCTGCACGTGCATGTGAATACTGTACTATTTGCTATTGTTGGGAAAGGGAAATATTCAACATGCTCTTGCCGCTTCCTCCTCCTCTTCTGCGTGGATAAGCAAAGTAACACATTTAATGCCATCTTCTGGACTGAAACAGCAACTGCAATTTACAGTCACTTGTGTAGTCAATATTACATAAAAAAACCCATAAGTAATAAGATCTCCTTCTTTATTATAAGTAGGTAATTACATCTGGTAACCAGATATCAGACCAGCATGTATGACATGTTTTACTGTTTAGTACATTTCAATATCGATTTGTCATCCTTGTTTTGTCAATAACAAGACATTATCTCCATATAATGACAAAAGATAAATCATCTTCGATCAATCACATCAAAATCACATGTTGGGTGGAAACAATCAAACTATGCAGTTTAATTAGTTGCTGTTTAGTTTGTCCTCTAGATTGCATTAAAACTAAGCAAATCAAGCTCATGTTATCTTTTTATTGCGCCTTCCCAGTTTTATGTCTCCCAAAAACTGTCATGTATATATACACACACACACACACACACATATATATACATATATATATATATATATATATATATATATATATATATATATATATATATATATATATATATATATATATATATATATATATATATATATATATATATATATATATATATATATATATATGTATATGTGATGACGGTTGCATATCATTAGATCATGCAATCCATATCATACAGAGATGTGTGTTACATGAACATGAGAAGAAACATTCCTCCTCGCCCACATGATTCAGTGACTGTGATAGTGAGTGAAGGGGCTGACTGGATAATTCTCTGAGTGTCTCTCACTCAAAAATATTAAATTTTTTTTTCCTGTCAACCAAACCCTGTCTGCCGTCTCTGTTTTTTTCAGGGGGAAAACCAACTACATCAACCTGGGCTCCTTCTTAATCAAGCCGGTGCAGCGGGTGATGCGTTACCCGCTGCTGCTGATGGAGCTGCTGGGGGCCACAGCGGAGGACCACCACGACCGGCCCCAGCTCACCAAGGCTGTGCTGGCCGTCAAGGAGATCAACGGAAACATTAACGAGTTCAAGCGCAGGAAAGACCTCGGTATGGAGCCGCCAAAGCCTGTAGGGGGATGTCACGAGGAACCGATACTAGTCGATAATGAAATACTTTTCTACAGTAGCGTAGGTATCGTGAGTTACCGGGGATTCTAAGTCTTACCGGACTGACAGGGACTTCGTATAGGCCTACAAGTGTTCAACAAACAGAAAATCGTAGAAAATACAACCAAAACTCCCATGAAGTAAGGAAATTGGATAGGGCAGTTTTTTGTAATGTAAATACTAATAGTTGTCACTTTTTTTAATTTATTGCTTAAAGGCTACATACCACCGTTGTTTAGAAAAATAAAATAAAATGTATGTTGAAGGACATGGGATTAATTTTTTTACCACGGTATACAATTGTGTATCGAGAATCGTGGAATTTTACTGGTATATCGGTATCGACTATTACGTTTCTGGTATCGTGACATCCCAGAAAGCTTGATTTAATTTAAGTCTTGTTTAAGTAGTTTTATCTGGTGCACATTCTGAACTGAAATTGAATCAAATCAAATCAAATCAAACTGCTTTCCTCTTACAATGTCCACAGTGGTGAAGTACAGGAAAGTCGACGAGGACACGTTCATCGACAAGATCTCCAAGTTGAGCATGCACTCCATTATTAAGAAGTCCAACCGAGTCAGCAGCCACCTCAAACACCTCACGGGAATCTCCCCCCAGGTACATCACTGCTCCTAGCTGAGTTCCTAACCTATAAGCGGAAGGAAGACTGTGCCTGAAGAATGCTTTGAATGACGAAGTCCTTGTCTTCTATTCTTTTTCTCCAGATTAAAGATGAAGCGTTTGATGATGCAGAGAAGAAGTTCAGGCTTCAGGAGAGGCTCATCAAGTCATTTATCAGAGACATTTCCTTGTACCTGCAACATATAAGGGTAGGGGCATTTTGACCACAATCACATGAAAAAAAAGTTTGATTAATGTTAATTTTTCGTTTTTTCATGTTTACAAACACCTTTTGCAGTATTTGTAAGTATATTTGTCGTTTAATATTGCGGGGTACTTACACGAACATGGCTTGCATCTCTTTCAGGAATCGGCATCGGTGAAGGTCTTGGCAGCCATCAGTTTCTGTGACATCTACTCGGAGCGCAGCGTCCTCGACCCCGAGCGCTTCCAGAGAGCTCACCGCTGCATCAGTGACAAACAGTTCATGCAATTCGTGAGTCCCCCCTTTCCTCTCTTTAGCCTCTCATGTGTAGCTGTAAAAAAGTGCATTGGGAATTTATTTAACCTTTTATTTATGCTCGAGAGATGTAATTGAGGGGTGACCATCATTTGCAATGATGTCGAGTCAAACAAATGCAAAGCAAAAACAGCAATACATACACAATATACAATGCAAATACACAATAAGCTGATAAAGAGACAAAAACAATTGAAAGATTTAGACAGTGATGTAGAACGGCTGCAATTAAAATTAAATGGGTAGTACAACAATATAGCCTTATCAAAACAGTTTCAGAGAGTTAAGATATTGTCTAAATTTCTTAAAGGATATGAAGGTATTTATTTTAATGTGTTGCTGTAAGTTGTTTCAGGAGTCAGGGCACTGAAGCTAAAAGCTCTTTCCAAGCTCAAATCGGGTATGTGGAACATATAACATGAGCATGTCAGTGGAGCGGGTTTGATAAAGCCCATCTAAAATTCCCAGCATTGCAGTCAAATAATGTGAAAGCTTCCCGGTCATGGGCTTTATATATATAAAAAAAAAATATGCCAATGTGAGTCACGTCTTTCTTTTAAGAGAGCGACACTCAACCTTTCCATATAAAACACAATGGTCTGTGTTTCATAAGCATCTCCTGTGATGAACCTTAGACTTGCTTTATTGTCATTCAATAAATACACCAGTGCACATAAACAAAAAAAAAGTTACAGTCCTTAGATGATTTATTTATCGTCCGTGGGTGTTCAACAATATATTAAAGCGGAGTGATGATGTCAACTGATTGTGTCCTCTCTTTTTTTAATGCCCCCCAACAGAAGGAGCGCACAGAGGCCTTGGTCACCAACCCGCTCAACCAGCTGCTGCTCATGTTCGCCGGGCCTCACAAACTCATCCAGAAGCGCTTCGACAAGCTGCTGGACTACGACAACTGCAAGGAGCGCGCCGACCGCCTGAAGGAGCGGCGCGTCCAGGAAGAGCTGCAGGCCGCGCGCAACAACTACGAGGCGCTCAACGCTCAGCTGCTGGACGAGCTGCCCAAGTTCCACATCGCAGCCGAGGAGCTGTTCACCGGCTGCGTCAGGGCTTTCGCTCATTCCCAGAAGGACTTCATGAAGACCACGCTGGGAGAGCTCAAGCCCCTCTTGCAAGTTGTGAGTCTGACTTTTTTTGTTTTTCTCTGGGTGTTGTTGGCTGTGGACATGAGTTTATCAATGGCCTATGCAGATATTTAGAGAGGAAGTCGGCTGATTTAATGATATACAGCTCTGGACAAAATTAGGAGACCGGTCTGTTTTTTTTTCTCTTCAATCTTCATCTCTACATTACTTAATGGAAATGCTCTTAATGACAATATTTTGGGGGGAATTTGGTAGAAATGTTGTCTGTAGTTTATAGAATTAAACCAAAATATTCATTTGACTCAAACATAAACCTATAAATAGTTATTAAATGTAGACACAAAAAGATTTTGGTAAATAACAAAGGTGCATTGTTTATTGCACTTGACCTTCTGTTGTGTTTGCGTTGTAAAATACCGCCATAAAGGGACTTCCGGATTTCTGTAATTAATACATTTTAAATAAAATACAATACATACAAAAGGGCTAGCATTGCTTCACAGCAGCAACACAGCTGAGGCTGCCTGCAGTGTCTGCAGACATTATTTTTTTATTTGCCTTGCATTTTAACTCAAATCTTCTTCCCCCCCCCTGTCTGCAGTTTTCAAACAAAGCTGTCACAGAGGGCAACCTGATCTCACAGTTTCAGGAAGAGTACGGGCGAGTCCTCCAACTTCTGCAGGGCTTTAGCTTCTGCCCTGAAGACCTGCCTCCGGCCCCACCCACTAAAAAGCCTTTTGAGAAGAAGACGCTGGAGAAGCAGACCTCCAAAAAGCAACTGCAGGCACCTGTGAGTTCCCATTTGTGCCGCACCGTATTTTGATAACTAATGAACGAGGTGTCTCACCACTGTAACGCTATCTAAATCGTGAGTCTTGTCCTTGTTTCTTTCAGCCCAACTGCATCTTGCAGACAGACGAGCACCGTGCAGGACTGCTGGTACGCTATGGCCCTGAGAAACTGTTCCAGGCAGAGAGGAACTTTAATGCAGCCCAGGATCTGGATGTTTCTATACTAGAGGGAGACCTTGTGGGTGTAATCAAGCAGCAGGATCCCATGGGTAGCAACAACCGCTGGCTAATTGATACTGGAGGTAGGTTATTTACAGTGACGTGCGGTCAGGGTAGGCAGGGTAGGCAGTGCCTACCCTGGCGCCGTGTGCAAAAAAATAAAATAAAAATAAAATAAAATAAAATATTTTTTTTATTTAATAAACTTATTATTTATTTGTATTATTACAGTTAATTATTTCGATCTTTACATGTAATCCGCGATTACTTTAAAAAAGTGTAGACGTTTTGATTCGAAACGTGGCAGTTAGTAAGTTACGTCAAAAAAATATTGTGCCTTTGCTGTTTCCCATTCATTGTGTACGGCAAAGAATCAGTGCCTTTACGCCTATTCATTGTGGATGGCAAGAAAAAAAAAGTTTTCGCGCATGCGCACTTGATTCTGTATTATTTAACATGTACGCAAATAAGCATAATTCTTTGTGCCTTTTTTACGTAAATGGTATGCCACATAAGCTTTTACATTACATATCATTCATGGACCAATTAAAATCGAGATATTACTAGACATTTACGCAGTTTAGGCCAACGTCATTACGTTGGCTATGCTCATTCACGTCGCGTTACCCCCGCGGATTTTTAAATCAACATTGCAGCTGCCGTGCCGTGCCCGCAGATATTTCAGACCGGAGGAATTTTAACAAATTGGATTATAATTTAAAAAGGAACAGAATGAATAGCAAGAGAAAGGCCTGCGCCAGCCTTGGACGGTGTACAGCAGCAACAGGGACCAACAATGTTCGAGCATTTCAAACGGACAGGTAGCCTACATGAACGGAAGGATGCTAGCTAGCTGTGCTGTCAGTCAGGCTGTCACTGGATTACTATCGTCTTCCTTATTTCTACAGCCAGGGAGTCAGATTGGTGAGTCAGAAACTTTGTTGGGGTTTATTTAATAATAAGGCTGGATGAATTGATACCAAGTGCAATCCATTCTGCATTTTATATTCAATTGAGCAGTTGTGTTTTCATTGTTACTGACGGACAAACCTAAGCTCTGCAATGTGGATAAATGGTTACATTCTGATGCTGGACAGGTCCATGGGGCATATGCTACTGGTACTTTATCTATTAAGATAAAGTTTATGGAGTGGAGTTGCCATCAGTTATGCTGTAGTCCTACATAATGATGAATGCTGTCTTTTATTTTTAAGTTGAATAGAAGTAGTACCGGTAGTTTGAATCGGCGAAGGTTTGACTTGTTGCCTTACGTTTTTTCGGCCCTCGGTGTGAGGGACGGGTCCGTTAAGTCGATGGATGCGATGTTTAATCATTTAGACCAAACTACAGTAGGCTACGGGCAAGCCTGAAGTCACCGTCGTGACATTTCATATACGTCCCGTCTCTGTGTGTGTGTGTGTGAGAGTGAGTGAGTGAGAGAGAAAGAAAGAAAGAAAGGGAGGAACTTATTTGAAATCGGCCGTGCGTGCCTGTTTGTTGTTTATTGTTTTTGATTTAACAATATATAGGTTTAGAGAAATCTGGCTTTCAGAACTCAGTGCCTACCCACTCACTGACCTCACCGCACGTCACTGGTTATTTATGGAAGTCAGATTGAGATCAAGATCTCAGATGCAAGTGAGACATGAGTACACAATAAAATGTCACACAGGAATACTTAAAAATGAACATAAGAAATGCTTCAAAGATCACAGTAGAGAGCATTATGACATGATGCATTTTTAATAGTCTTTCTAAAATTATTGATAGAAAAATGTATACAATTATTTGAAACAAATTTAAAACTATTTTAAATTTAAAAATTAAAAAACAACTAAACTTCTTCTAAAAACAACAGTAGAAACGTGAGAAATGGATTCCAAAAATGACCTTGATGCTAATACAAAAACACACGACTTTGTTATGTAAAACAGTCACAGTTAAAATGAATGAGGTGTCTTACCAAATTCCTTAGATTGGCCCATTGGTATCAGTGCATTCGGTTTAATACTGCTCTGTAAATTGTAAAAAAAAAAAAATGGGGCACAATATTTAAACCTATAAGCCCCACGAAATGTCTTAATCTGCTCTTCTCTTATTTGCAGTCGCCAAGGGTTTTGTGTACAGCTCCTTCCTCAAACCCTACAACCCACGCAGGAGCCAATCGGACGTGTCCATCGAGAGCCAGTCGTCCAACGAGTCCGGCTATGGTGGCTCATCCCCCGTTTTCTCCCGCCAAAACAGCAATAGCACACTGACCTTCAACCAGGAAACTGCCACCGTGGGCTTTTCAACATCGCAGCCTCCTAGTCATTCATCTCCACACCCTTCCCTGGAGTCCGCCACCTCTCGTAGGAGTAACCATAGAGACGTGCCCATACCTGACTCTGCCACTCAGAGCACCTCCATAAACTCCTCGCCCCGAAATCCATCGAACCGCCGCGAATACTCTGAACAAACACGCCTCAGTCAAAGAGACGCCGAGCCTTCCCACAGACATTCAGACAGAGACAGGTACGATACCAGTTACACAAGCGCGAGCAAAGAGACGTCGGACCTGTCAGAGACGGAGTCTTATTCCTCGCATAGAGATAATCGCTCACAGCGGTATAGACATACAGACAAATCCCACAGTTCATACCAGTGGAAAAATGGAGATAATAATGGCCAGAAGCGGTCTGCTTACTCCAGAGATGAGTACATCGAGCCAGAGCCAGAGCCCGAACAAGAGAGTGAAGTAGATGGTCATCAGGTGAGATTTTGTTCCATGAATGTATTTCTTTGTTATATCAGACATTTACAAAAAAGACGGAATGCCCGATGGAGCATTCTGCTGACTTGCAGCTCAGTATTTAAGCTTTATTGAACTTCTTGCCCAGCACCGAACAGCGCAAAAAGTGAGCGAGTAACAGGTGAACACAGTGGAGCATTTAGCAGCTAAAGAGTCAAATAGTGACTGAGTGATTGTTAGGCATACATTTCTTAGGTTGACAGGATCAGGAAAATGAATGTCTATGTTGTTCTGTGTCCTGCTGGATGTGTAACTGTTTTGCTATTATTCTGCTGCCACCAGGGGGCAAACTCCTCAATTACTTCTGCTTTAAAAATTCATGAAAAATAGGTGAAGTAATGATGGCATTGTCTAAAATTTTTTTTTTTCATTTTTAGATTTACTACGCTCTCTACTCCTTCGATGCCCGTTGTGCCAATGAACTGAGCATCTCGGCCAATCAGCGGCTGCGGATACTGGAGTTCAAGGACATGAACGGCAACGGTGAATGGTGGCTGGGGGAGGCAGGAGGCCGGCAAGGCTATGTGCCTTCCAACTACATCCGCAAATCAGAATATACCTGAACATGTTTCACCAGGTGGACAATACTTGAGACTTTACGTCGACCTTAAGGAGGCGCACTCTGGGAGCAGAAGGAACAAAAACAAACAGACAAACAAGCATCTGGGCACGCTGTGACTTTGTTTTGATCTGTCATGGAGTTTGATAGTGAGAAGGACTGACCATTGCTGCTGACTCTCCTTCTAAAAGTTAGCGTTTTATGCCTATATTTAAAGACTTTTTATATTATTTGTACTTACTGGAAACTGCCTCCAATCCCCTTTTTGTTTCCAGGAAAAAATAACCTGTGAATTGCACCTGCCTTTTTGCCATATTCTCTGGAGCTGAAGACAATGAAATTTATGTTATAGAGAACGGTCTTCAAGGTTAGCACATTGGGAGATTGCAATGGAGATGTGAATAATTTGAGTTCGAGACTGGTTCTTCTTAACAAAAATCAAGTGGTATGCAAACAGACTGACCTAAACACTGTGTTAATGACTTCCTATGTGCATGTGGTTTATGACACCACTAGACTGATGCTTGAACACCATATACTGTTTAGCAATCAAGGTTTGAGGCACTTATTATGATTTAGCCACTGGTTTTGAAGTGTCAACAACAATTTGGAGTGTTATATGAAATGCATTTCGACAATTCTAATTAATACCAAGGTTTAAAGTTGAATGGCATATGTATATGATTTACAAGCACTCCCTTTTGTCAGTGACCTGAATGCTTTTTTTTAACTTTGAACAAATGATGACAACATTTTACCTGTAGGATGATGTTAACAGGGAGAGAAAGCTTGTGGTCTGATCAGAACTCTAATTTATCCACATACTCCCCATGTACATTATATATATATTCAGTGCTGTACATTGAGAATATGCTCTTGGTCCCACTGTAAAGTGATCACTGTTTGAATAAAAACCGACAGCTCGGCTGAAAGTCACAAGTGTAGGTGCTGTGTCATCGTGTCACATATTTTGGCTTTCTTAATCAATGTGGTTATTGAGTTTCCCCACCAGCACATGAACACACCACACAGACCTTTCAAATAAATCTACACTTTCAGCCGTTTTATTAACATTATCAAGATGCAACTCCTGAAAAAAAGAATTTGAATATGGTGTTCAACTGTGATATATTACATATCCATGCAAGTACATTTTTTATAAATCATGCATCGTGTTCTTAACAATAATAAATAATAGAGCTGCTGCTTTCAAGATGCAAAAAATATTTAAAAAGCAATATGGATATTGTGCATTTTGTAAAAAAGGAAAAAAACTATTTCAGAGTCAGCTGTTCGCTTTGCAAAGAAAGTCTGCTCTTGCATATTGAGAAACCTCAACTCATAGAAGCCACTTTTTCTTTGAATTGTTGAGTAAAAAGGTCACAAGGCATACAAGGCAACATATTGAATGACAGGCATCAACCCACGTCAAATCAATACAAAGTCCTAATGATTAACAGGTGGGTTGTGTCTGTGTGTTATGGGGTAGTCCATGTTTGAGCTTATTTAGGTGCGAGCTAAAATCACACAGCACATTTGAGACGGTGTCTGCATCGACATGGTGCGTTTACTAGCTCTAGCTCTACTCTTACAGCTGCATGTACTCTCTACCTCTGGACAGGATTTTGTAAGTATTTTAAACAGTTTTATTGTTTTTCTTAAACCCATGTCTAAAATGAATTGATAATGTATTCTATTTATGCGTGTTATTTTAGCCTAATGGATTATTACGTCGACAGATAGGCTTAGGTCATATATAATAGGTTAGGCAATTGATTAAGCATAAAAGTAATTAAAGAATAATGTAATAGTCTATAGGCTATATTTATGTGGATCTGTGTTGACATAGATGTGAGGACCCACTCTTTAGCAGGTTATGAATATACACTTGAGCAACACTTTGTCCCAATTTCCAATGTAAACATTGTCCCAATTTACCTGAAACGCACCAGGAAAATTGTTCTGATTTAAAATATTAAAACATTTTCAACCAATAAATGTTTATTTTGGTAAATACATTTTTTTTAGATCAGATACAAAATATGATTTGCTGAAATTGTTTATCCTTGTATTAAGTTCAAGCTAACCCTTATGTCATTTCTCTTAAATACATCTCCTTTGTGGGGTCAACTTATTGTTTGATGCTGATCATTGATGCTGACTTGACATTACAGGGAATAAGTGTGAGTATGGTCATGTGTGCTCACAGCTAGGTCTCTGAACCAATTGCCTTGACTGAGGCTTTTCAGGGCAACACAGTATTCTAATGCTGTCCCAAATTACCTGATATCCCAATAAACTTGAATTCAACCTATAAACTTGATGAATTATTGACATATTTTGTCTGTTTTGTTACAGTTTACCTTCGACTCAGATCTTGGTGGTTTCGGTCAGTTTTACTTTGTTTCCAATAACCTGAAACTTGACCTTACCAGTCGTTCAAAACTGCAATGCCTAAATGCCTCTGTTTTCCTCACAGGAGATGAATTTTATTACGATTACCCCACTGAAACCCCAGTAGAAGATTATGATTGGACTGGAGACTGGTTGTATGAATTCACGGATTTCACAGGTTAATGATCTCTGTACCTGACCCCCCTTTAAATGTCTGTGTGTAGGCTACCAAGAGCATACAGGACTTTGACTTAAACATGCACTGATGCCAGATAGGCAACAGTCCCCTGCTTTGTATTGATAAACGCAGGGGCGGCCTTAATGATCTGGGGGCCCGTTTCAAGACCCAGTGTGGGGCCCCCCACTTTTTTTTATAAATAATGCTTGTGCATGCTTGTGCAAAAATAAAAAAAGATTGTGGAATCCAGTTGGCTCATAGACAGATTATAAGATAATGGGCCCCTGGGCCCAGACTCTTAAAGCAGATTTTTCTTAAGCAGGCAGCACTCTTTACTCTTCAACTGCAGAACAAGTACAGTAGATTGGTCTTCAGACCCATCTTTTATGATAGAGAGACCCATTTCAACAGATAAAGGGTGGATAACTACTTTTTATGAACAGTATATAATTTACACATAGAAAGTCTATTCCTGTATGTATGTGGGGGCATTAGAGGCCCCACATGAGGCCCCTACGACAGAGCTAATAATGCTGTTGTTTTGCACTTGCTTTTGTATTTCTCCACTACCATGATGATTTCTTTCCTTATATTCAGGCTATTCCTTTTTGGACCCTGTTATTGACATGAGGGCGGGGGTGAATCATAGTTAAGGCCGCTACTGGGTTAACGTTCTGCTTCCATTTAGGTGCTTGTGAACCAAACCCATGTATGAACGGAGCCTCCTGTGACACCGGTGCTGACGGGGCCTTCATATGTCTGTGCCCCGACCGCTACACGGGAAAGAAGTGTCAGACAGGTATGGCCGTCCTGCTGAGCTCTTGAGAGAAAATAAGTTAAACAGTTAAAACTGTAATGTAAGTGGCTATAAGCAATAGTGTATTTTAGATGTAGGCTATGTATGTCAGTGTTTTTTAGTTGACAGAGATACTTTTTGAAAGGATAGTTCAGTATTTTTGAAGTGGGCTTGTATTAAGTACTTCTGCATAGTTAGTCTGTTATCTTATGGAGATGGCTGTGAGCACAGTAACTATAAGGTTTTTGGGAGAGGCGTCGCTGTAGCCTTGTACTGTTGCAGAGGGGTCCAGAAGAAACTCGTCATTTAGCATACAATTGAACGGATATTTAGGTTTTAGGTAAGCATTTATATATGAGGAGAAAAAAGGCTTTTATTCTGGCCCCCTCTGCAACAATACAGTCGCTGACTTCTGCTACAGCAACATCTCCTCTAAACTCCTTATATTTACTGTGCTGATCACCATCTCCATAAGCAAACACACAAACTATGCCTTAGTACCCCATACAACCCCAATTCAAAAATACTGAAATATCCCTTTAAAGTCTTTACGTTCGACTTGAAAAAACATTATGACATTGGCGCCCCCTAGTGCACGTAACAAAATACGATATAATACATGCAGTTTTAATAATCAAAAAAGGTTTTGAATGCAGGTGTTGTGCCGAATTCTCACTCCCCGCCGAATTCTCACTCCCCACTGCCTTCCTAGCGTATTGCTAGTTGTAGTTTGACGAACCGAGGCGATTTTTACAAGCCAAGTTCCTTCGTCTTAGGCTTTGAGGAAACTGTTCGTAGGCTATTTAATTCATGTTTCATCAAAATATAAGTTATGTTGTGCTGCACTTGAGAGTCTATACGATTTGTGCCCTCTGTCCCCCGCACTTTCTACAACCACTTAATTAATTTTTTTATTTATTTATTTTTTATTAACCTTTATTTATACAGGTAAAATCTCATTGAGACCCAGGGTCTCATTTACAAGACAGACCCATTTGTTATATGTCGTAACACATTTT
The DNA here is from genome assembly GCA_949357725.1 of Hyperoplus immaculatus. NCBI lineage: Eukaryota > Metazoa > Chordata > Actinopteri > Uranoscopiformes > Ammodytidae > Hyperoplus > Hyperoplus immaculatus. The sequence continues at coordinate 17,398,930 of OX442366.1, read as the reverse complement.
TCCGAGCTGTCCTTAAACGCACCATGAGAAGCCTGGTGCCCTAAGCCTCCTAGAGGGGAGTGAGAATTCGGCGGGGAGTGGGAATTCGGCACAACACAGGCATCTGTATTTGACAACTTTACATAGAATGTAGGCCAATATCCATTGAATGTACCGTATGTTTTTTCAGTGAAAGATGTTTGCAAGAACGTGAAATGTGGCCACGGCAGCTGTGTTGTCACATCTGTTGAACCATTCTACGAGTGCAAGTGCAAGCCTCCGTTCAAGCCACCCAACTGCAGGAAGGGTCTGTTTTTAAGAGATTCATGGAACTTAATTTACTTTTCTGTCAATATATATGACACTCACAACGTTTTTTGACATTCAGACCTATGTACTTGACATCAGACACTGACCTTCCTGCATGCGTTCACAGCCGCTCCCTGCAGGCCCAGTCCCTGTCAGAATGGAGGCAGTTGCACCAAGGGTCCCACACGCTCCACTATCCAGTGTCATTGCTTTGATGGATACAGTGGAAAGTACTGTGAAGTTGGTAATTGCAATTACCTGATCATTCCGAATAGGAAACCGCCCTTTAAAACCATACTTAGTCTTCTAAGAGCCCACACATTACCTGGCTAAAAAATAAATGGTTTTTCTAGAACCAAATGACTGTTACCAAGACGATGGAGAGTTTTACCGTGGTAAGGTGAGTGTGACAGCGAAAGGGGAAGAGTGTCTGGACTGGAATTCCTATTTCATCATTCAAAAAGGCGATGATCCCATCAGCGATTATGCAGGCGATGATGGAATTGGTCCACATAACTACTGCAGGTGAGGAGTAATCTTGTGTACATATTGCATCTGTTTACTGATGAGCAGTGATGCCGATAACGCGTTACTTAGTAACGCGTTACCGGCATCGGACCTCTTTTTTCAGTAACGAGTAGGCTAATCTAACGCGTTACTATCTCCAAACCAGTAATCAGATTAAAGTTACTCATCAAAGTCACTGTGCGTTACTTTTTCTGTCATTTTCCTTAGTGAAACATTTTACATAACTGCACAAATTACTGCGATTGCGATTAAATGTAAATAAATGTGCGCGCATGTGTCTCTGAACGCTCCAACTGCTCCTCTCGTCTTTTTGGTAGCGCCCCTCGTCTCTGACATGCAGCGTGTGTGTGGTGTCTGTGTGTGTGTGTGTGCAGCAGCATTACGGCCGAGTCTAAGCTGAACTGTGGCGCAAAACAATCGCCCCCCCCCCCATGAAATATAGCGTCTGGCGTCTGCTATGGGGATATTTAGGATTCGGGTACGGTGACGTTGAAGAGATAGAAGTGTTTAAAACTTGGAAACGTATAGTCACGTGGCAACCGGTGGCCGTCTATCAACACATGAGACATCGCAGAGAAAAGTCAAATTAATGCATGAGAGTGAAGGGCCAAGCACATTAAGTTTAAAGACACTGCTACTGTCTTTGCACTTTGGAGGAATGCATTTATTTTCATTGGGGGAAAAAGGTTTTTTTTTATTACATTTTTCAAACCATAATTTTTATTATTTTGAAAACAGTATGCCTATAGGCTACTAGCCTACAAGCTTTATTTTATATATTTTCTATGATTCTTAATATGTGCATGTTTTAAATTGATATATGGGTTTCAAAACCTGTAAAGTAACGTTTAAAGTAACTTGTAATCTAACTTAGTTACTTTTAACCTCAAGTAATCAGTAAAGTAACTAAGTTACTATTTTAAGGAGTAACTAGTAATCAGTAATCGGATTACTTTCTCAAAGTAACTGTGGCAACACTGCTGATGAGATAACCTTGTTTGTACGTCGTGGGTAGAGTATATTTGAGGTACAAACTCTCTATGTACTCAAGCAACACTTTGTCCCCCAAGGGGTTTTGTGAAACTCTGCAGCTTCTTTGGAACAGTTGTCAGATAGCTTTCGTAACTGTATCTTGCAACTTGATTTAAAATTATTTTCATAAATGTACTGGTGTAGAGCATTTTAAAACTAATTTTTAAAATCTATGTTTATTCAAGGAACCCTGATGGAGACGATCAGCCCTGGTGCTTCATTAATAAAAATCAAACACTACAGTGGAATCACTGTAATGTTACGAAATGTTCTGGAGGTATAACACACACACACACACACACACACACACACACACCCCCCTCCCCTCCCCTCCCCTCCCCTCCCCTCCCCTCCCCTCCCCTCCCCCCCACACACACAGGTAACGATCTCACCCTCCACAGCTCTCATGTCCTCGTTTTGATTTGCCATCTACTCCAGCACCACCCACCATACCTACCATCCATGAAATAGATCCAACACCAGCCAGGCCAGACACCTCTGCTGCCCAGTTCTCTCAGTGCGGGAAGCCGCAGCCTAGCCGCACGTCCAGGATCTTCGGAGGGAAGAAGTCTGTTCCCGGGGCTCATCCTTGGCAGGTTTCCTTGCAGATAAGATCCAAGGGCTCCTCTGAGCCATTCAGCCACGATTGTGGAGGCATCCTCATCGAGTCCTGCTGGGTGCTCACTGCTGCACATTGCATGTAAGCTCCAGTAGTGTTGTTCTGAGCACAGTTTGAGTGTGGAAAAGGACACGCTCTTCATACCTCAAATTTTCTGCAGTAAGACCGGAGTGGACTGGCAGGTGGTGGTTGGAGGAGTGGACTTAGAGAAGGATGAAGCATATGAACAGGCCGTTCCTGTGGAGAAGGTCTTTATGCATGAGGGTTACATGGAAAAAGACGAGGGTCTCTACAATGATATCGGTGAGGTGCAAAAGTAGCAAGTATTTTATTTATTTTTCAGTTCAAATCAGGGTCGGCCCAAGCCTTCATGGGGCCCTAAGCAGAATTTGATCACGGGGCCCTCAGCAATGTTAGCCCTAAAAGTTGTCATACAAACTTACCTTTATCTAGCTTCTTATGGTATGCTGTTTCTTTTCTTCTTTCTTCTCTCCTCTTTGGGGAGGATATGTAGCCTGGAAATCCAGACCCTGATATCTTGAACGATAGAGGGTCTGGCCACGATCAATAGTAATTCCCAACTCAAGGGGCGGCTCCTACTCGTGCATTTCAAATGCCACTGCACGCAGTTGGATAGCACTACAACCAATCAGAGCGATGCACAAGGTGACGTAAGCCCCTTTCGTTTAGCGAACAGCTGTTAAACTGTTAAATTAAACGTTTGCCGTTGTCGGTCGGCAAAACAGAACATTCCACTTACTTGCTAATGAAAGATTTGAGTGCCGTCTTCCAAATCGTTAAGTAAAGTGTCGAGGCCAAAGCAGTCACAAACTCACACAACATATCCGCAGCCATCTTTGATGTTTACTATCACGGCTTCGACGTCGCATGCACGTCACTGTCGTCATCCGGTTACGTCCTCCCCAGAGTACCATATAAAGGGCTCTGGCGCGCCCATATTAGATAGAACCAATTGAAACCATAGCCAGATTTCTGGTTTTCTTGATACAGCTTCAACGGAGCGTGTCCAGACCAACACGCGCAGCAAATTTTATTTGCCAGCGCCTAGTGGCAGGTCTGGGAATGCCAGGCTAGAGGATATGTCCTTTTTTTGCGTCATGTCTTCTGCTTCTTTTACCGACCATAGACCGTTACCGAAGTGCCGGTGAAATATCATTACATTATTGTTCTCTTACTGTGCGTGCATGACACACTCTGCGTGGACGTGAACGTGACGTGACATCCGTTCACCTTGGATCGTCCCAGATGAACTGATCCATAGGCCTATTAACTATCCAGATGTATCAAGGTGTATTCCTTTTTTGTATTATCAATTACGTTTGCATAATAGCAGGCCGTCTTGGGCCGGCTCTGAGTTCAATGTAATTAATTGCGGCTATCCACATAACAATTGTCACTTTTCTTAATTTCATTCTGTACTTAAATGTTAAATTAAATGGACTGATATCCTGTCACCAATGCACCTCTCCTTGCTTTGTGCCTGTCCTGTGCAGCCTTGCTTAAGCTCAAAGTCCTAGACAGTCCATACTGTGCCAAAGAAACACGTTTTGTGAAGACGGCCTGCCTGCCGACCCTGCCATTCCCCAGTGGGAGCGAGTGTGTGATCTCAGGATGGGGCAGAACTGAAACAAGTGAGCATCATTGGAAATCTGCATTGTTTACTACAGACTGCATCACAAACTGTCATAATGTAATGGTCGGAATAGATAAATAAAATTTAGTCAAAAGGAACCACAGTATATTTGATTTGAAATAAAGCAACTGAATTGTGCAAAATAAAAAGGTCCAAGAAAATAAGACAAAAATAACCAATAATGGAAATTTGTTTTGAACTTTGGCAGCGCATGGATATTCATCCATTAAACCTACAGTATAGGCCTATAGCAGGCATATACATCAGGAAACAGAAAATAATGCCCCATAGATTTCCTTTTTATTTACGCCATAAAAAAAATATATTCATAGTATAGCACTAGATTTTGTTTTGAGAATGAAGTGATCAAGTCAAGCTATCACAGCCTACCAAAATAGCCTAACACTTTGGGTTGTTTTTTCCTTTTAGTCTCTTGATCTTGAACATATAACCTTAAGACTTGACCAGACGTGTTAGTGAACATATTTGAACATTACAGATTACCTGACCGCCTCTCTGCTGCTTCTCTCTTCCTGTCTCAGAGAACATCAGCCCCCAGCTGCTGAACACTCGTGTTCCCCTCATCGACCAGGAGAAATGCAATGCCCCTCACGTTTATGGAGACGTGCTAGACGACAGCATGCTCTGCGCGGGCATCATGAGGGGAGGCATTGACGCCTGTCAGGTCTGTTTGAGAGAGATAGGTCTTTTTTTTAACAGCAGTATTGAAAAGTATTATAGTAAAGAGAAGTGAACGTTTTCTTTGTTATATTCTCATAACTGAAACAACAAACTTTACTCACAGGAAAATTGGATCGCTGGAACACAGGGAAAAAAAGTTACTTTCTCACTGTTGTGGTTAACGGAAGCAGGGTCCACACTTGTGTTTAAAAAAAAGTTTTCTAGTCTCACGTTTGGTTCCAGGTGCCTCAAATTTTTTTAGTTTTGAGGTATGATGATATAATTATTCAATACTAAGAATTACATGTAGAGAAAATATGTTTTGTAGACTAACTGCAGGCTCTGCAAATGTAAACAAATGACTGTCCCCTGAAACTGCCTAGTGCACCTTTAAACAAATGAGCCTGATTAAACCTCCTTCCATGATTCCTGCAGGGCGACTCTGGCGGGCCCCTGGTGTGTGAGCGTAACGGGACCCACTATGTTGTCGGTGTGACGAGCTGGGGCATCGGCTGCGGCGGGATGAACAAGCCTGGTGTCTACGCCCACGTGGGCAGATTCATTGACTGGATCAATCAGAAAATGCTGTCATAAGGGCCCATAAGAATTACAATTAACTCTGTAATGTCCTCTTGTGTCAATAATACATTTTCCTTCTGTAAAAGTTTGTAAAAAAGCTCTCATCCCCATTCCCACGAAAGACAAACTTACGACTAATGATCCCATATGCGTGTGTATTTCTAACTCATGCATACCTTACTCTGGCAATACATTTTTTGCAGTCTATCCCATCCATGTAAATACAAGTATTATTATAATCCGGCTACCAAAAGAGAAAAGAAAGCGAAGGAAAGAGAGAAAGAAAAGACATTGACTAAACCCTTTCAAAAGAAAGCTGAGCACAACAAACACAGTCAAAAATGGATCAGGTTAATATTAGCTGTTGTTTGGAATGAAAACAGTATGCCAGAAATTGACTTTATCTAGGAAGAAAAACAGCCCACAGCTTAGTTTGCCTTGAAAAAAACAGTTTATTTGATCAGCAATACAACCAAGCATGTACCTCCAGCCCAGCTTTGAGTTCAAAGGGACACCGATTCAAATTCCCGAAGCTGAACCTGCCAGACAAAATGTAGATCACACACCATTTCAGTAGGCCTATACGTCCTACTCACTGAGCCTAGCTCAAAGTGCTATTAGATTAGCAGACCTCATAGGGAAACTGCTTGTTCTGCATGGCTGCGACACGTTTTTTTTTGCTGCTCCTTGCAGTATGTTCTCTTCTCTAAAGATTAAATACAAAATAGAAGTAAAGAATCCTCTGCACTGCTGGCAATCTCTTCTCCAGCATCACATATCTTCTTAACACACTCAATATACAAAAGCAAAATGCAAATTTCCTATTTGATATTTCATACAGTCACAGTCACACCCTGAATTCATTGTTGGTATTCTTTGCTTGTACTGGTGTTGAACGTGGTCCTTTTTTAAACAAAAAGGTGATTTAACCCATTCAGAAGTTTTTAGAAACCATCAGAAATGCATTGCATTAAACCTGAAAATAAAGTTTCTGTGTGAATTCCTTTTTTGCTCACCACTTACGTTGACCATCATTTTGACTAACTTGACAAGTTCCGTCCCGATTCAACATGCTTGCACCCTTCTTTTAAATCATCATTTCAACGACATTTCACAGTTCACTGTTTCACCTGCAGTGGCACTGTTTTGACACTGTATTGGCATCTCATGTAACTACAGAGTCGCGACTGTCTTTTTCATCACAGTAGATACCACAAACACCACCTGGAAAGTAATCCACTCAGTAAAAGCTAACCCCATACTTTGTGAAAGTGGACGTCTTGACCGTACTCTAAACACTATCATCTATAAAATAGAAAAAAATCGTCCCTGATTTATTAGTCTTCTATCGCGGCAGCTTTACTAGACATGGACATGGCGCTGACTGTGTTGTGGAGGGCAGCTGATGAAGAGGAGGTGGTGGTGCTGGACTTCTTCTCCATGGATTTGAAGGAGGTTGTGGAGGTGGTGGACTTTTTCTGAATGGACTGAATGGTCTTCTTCCTCTTGACGTGAAGGACCTCCATGGCGTCCATGTTGACGTCTTGGTGCGTCTCCTCGCTTGTCTCCACCTGCTCCGAGGTCTGATGCTGCTGCTGCTGCTGCTGCTGCTCAATCATCTGCTGCTGGCGATGCAACTGAAAGATCAGATTTATATATATATTTTTAAAGATAATTTTTTGGGCATTTTCAAGCTTTATTTGATAGTACAGAGTTGAAATGGGGAGACAGAGAGAGGGGGGATGACATGCCGTAAAGGTCCACGGGTCGATTGGAACCCGCGACCACTGCAACAAGGTCTGAGCCAATATGGTATACGCTCTATCCGCAACGCCACGAGCACCCCAACCAGAGACATTTTTAAGGAAACATGGGTTGCGTTCCGAATCGCATACTTTCTACTATATAGTATGTAGAAAAAAGATTTAGGTTGTCCCGATTCTTGTGGCCAGATTTAGGATTGTTAGAAGTACCCGGATGTCCTACTTCATGCGGCCAAGATTGTTAGTGTTGAAAACTGCATCCTATTTGGGCGATTCTGACCCACAATCCAGTGCGCATGTAAAGTGACGTCACATCGACGAAGCCTCCATATGAAAACAAACGGGGATGCGACGCATATAAAAGCAAGAGGCAAGATCAAGGCGCAATGTTATTGTAGGGGGTCAAACCTATGGTCAACCCTGTGCCGCCACCGTGCGGCCAAAACACTGCAGTACACCCTTACCTCTTCAGGTGGGTGTGTCTAAACGCTAGCCTGAAGCCCCACCCCGGATGATAGCCGGGGACTTCAAAAGCGCCCGCACGGCATCATTCTTTCTTTCTGGTAATCGGCTGTTTGCTGATTCACCTATAGAAACAACAAGTCTGTACAGATCTACAAGGGCCCTCTTCAGCCCTGAATCAACCACCACGTGTTTTACTAAGGCTATCGCCTGCGGCCGCGGCGATCTCTAAAACAACGAAGTGTTGAAGCTGTTCCGTTGGAACGACCAGAAGAACACTGGAGACAGGCGGTTTATCCAGAAACCTGCCTTTGGACCAAGGACGTAAGCCGGTCGAATTGGTCTTCGATCGCAACCACACCACACGAGAAGCAGGCGGGTTTATCCAGAAACTCAGCTCTCGGACCGCGGACTGGATAGCCGATCGAGTGATCTTCGACCGCCATCCCCGCACCAAATCAGCTGCGCCCTCTTGCCCTTTTTCCTGCGATCTGACACCGCAGAGATCACCTCACCAGCTCATCGCCGTCTCGTGGGCCCCTGTCGCCCGTCCTGGAAAGGAGTGGCCTACCCGCCTCAACAACGACGAAGCAGTGGGAATTAAGTTTCCCCAAGTGAGATTTTGGCTTTATAATTACCTGGGCAGATGTTTAGTTATTATTTACTTTTTAAGGTGTGAACAGTACTGTTTATTTTCGAATTTGTGTTTGCTATTTTGAAACAAGCTGTGTGATCAATCTCCGTTTGTCTTCTCCCCCACGGAGAGCCAGAACGGAAAGTTCGATCTTTTCATTCACGCTGCAGTGTGGAAAAAGTCTGCTGTATGTTTTAAAAACCTAACACCTTTCTTTTCCCCCCTCTCCGCGTAGATCTTTGGTAGAATCCCTTTTTAAAGAGCTAGTGTTTGTTCGAAATTCCCCGCCTCAAATATCATTCGTCAGGTCCTTTGTTCCAAACGTAGACGCCCTTTTGAGCACCCGTGGTAATCACTTCCCCCATCGGGGAAAGTAGGATAGCCTAGCTTAGCCATCCAGGGACGCCATTTTGTGTCATTAATAACCTAGCCTATTTGGGCCGCCATTTTGTGCCTCTCGTGTCCCAAGTCACGTAGGAGCTTCCCCGTCCCTTTTGTTCTTGCTCCGCTACACACACACACACACACACTCACTCACTCACTCACTCACACACACACACACACACACACACTCACTCGCTCCGCTACACACACACACACACACACTCACTCACTCACTCACTCACACACACACACTCACTCACTCACTCACTCACTCACTCACTCACTCCCACACACACACACATTGGTACATAGCTGTATAAACAACAATGTTCTAGACGTTTTTCTTTGATTAAGTGTATTTGCTTTATGCGTGTATAAAACGGATGTTACCTTAAGTTTCATCGTGGTTAAAATAAATGTTCTTATATTGTAACCAGAAGTGTTTGTGATTTATTTGTGTGGATATTATTGGAGTGTCAACAATCAACAAGTGAAAGACTCTGTAGCCTTCAGTGTTAAGATCATATTACCAAATTTATAATAGTAACTACTTGATTACATTATTTTATGGAAATGATCTTTGAGACTAGGATTTGCTAATGTTGATTTGTTTAACTGAGCGTTAAGCTAATCAATGTTTCTAAATAAATCCTTTGATTAAACGAGACAATTTGCTATTACTTTTCCATTCTTAAATGAATGGTGGTGCCCCTTTTGAACTTTAAGAAATTATTAAAGCATTATTAATCATCAGATTAATTTCTAATAGCTGAATTAATCTGAACTACCTGTACCCGCTACATTATGATGAAATAAGAGAGTAAAGTATGTCCCAATAGTATGCCTACTGCATTCTAACCAGATTCTTTTTATCGTCGGATGTAGTATGTAGAATAGAAAAAAGAAAGAGTATGCGATTCGGAACGCAACCATGTACTTGGCCCAACTCCTCTTTCAGATGCTTACCATGCAACCAACTCCCCAAATAACCCCACATAGTTAGAAGCATTTTGTGGATTTCGATTTACAGGAACTTTTAAACCATTTACAGAACACATCCACCAGTGTTCCCTCACCATCATCATGTGCTGATAATTTGCGATAGCTTCGTCAGTAGTGACTCCCTCAGCGAAGCCCAGCTCTGCGGCCCGGCGGGCCAGCTCGGCCTTGTGGGAGCCGGGAGGGGTCCAGCCCGCTCCTTTCATCCAGTTCAGGTCTGCCTTGTAGTCCACCTGCAACAACAGCGGGTAACAGTTAGACATTTTAAGTGTGGGAGGTCTGATTTTTGTTCTCTTTGTAAATTTACAGTTACAGAACCTGTTCTGTGTATAAACACCGGACTATATTTTAGCGCACATGTGGTACGGACAGGAAGCGAATGATGAGTAGATAGATTTTTTAACAAAAAGTGTTTCGGATTTAGATGACTGACTCCACCTTTAAGTCATGGCCTCAAAGAGAACCTGGGACCAGTTTTTCTCCAATGGATTGCATGGTGTAACAAATATTTTTGGTGTCACATCACATACATAGAGAACATACATACATGTGAATCAAGTGATGACACTTGCAGCAGAAAAGACACTTAAGAAACAACCTATTCTACATGCACCATGACTTACGTTACTCTGCAGCTTGTAGGCCTTCTTGGCGTGCTTGACGTTGAGCTGCTCATTGTCACATGTGTAGTCGTGGAGCTTGTGGCGGTAGGTGAGGTCGCTGGCCTGGGCCTGACTCTTTTTGGCCTGCAGGAACTCGGGCTGGTCGGCGTGCATTTTGAAGTGGGCCTGGTCCTCCTTGGACTGGCGTTTATACTCCAGGTTGCTCTGGAGTTTGCTGGCCGCCATGGAGTGCACCATTTTGGGGTCGTCCTCCACACAGAGCAGCCCCACCTACTGGCCCTTCTCCTTCACATGGGACTCCTTATAGCGGAACTGTGGGAGGGGAGTTTTACATTTTCAGACATCTTGTACGGCTTTCTTGAGTGAATATATTTAGTTTTTTTGTGGATTTAATTCCAATGCAAGTACCTCGGAATACTCAGTTCAAGATAAAGAGGCCAAGCTGTTTTTTTTTTCCTAAAGGTCCCCCGAGGAACCTTTAGTTTTTGTTAATTCTTGCACCCCCTTTGGACAAAAGCGAGAGTGTTTTTACTACACCAGCTGTAGTTCCTGGGTGAGCGTACCCATATATAAAAATAGCATTCTTTACACTGATGGCCTCGTTTGCTGTTACATGTAATTCATGATCATCAGAGGAAAAATTTGACAGTTTCAGAAAAAAACAGCTTGAGCTGCTAATGAATCCTATGTTGGGCTTTGAAAATGTTCCAAGAGAGACTAAAGGGACTCAGATCTTGTGACAAACTGAACCATCACATGAACTTACATCACTGGCAATTTCTCTGGAGGCCTTGGCGGTTTGGAAGGGAATGGCATCCAGCTTCAGGTCATAGCCCAATGTCTTCACTTGCTCCCCAGACGCCTTGTAAACTTTCTTTGTGGGAAAATAATTTTGCAGACAAGAATGTCACAGAGTGATACCGGAAATTCCCATTTGGATTTCAAAACAAACAAACATTTGCTCTTATTTAGGATTGTTACAAGTTGTCTGAGGCGTGTCTTACATCGCTAATCTGCAGGGCATTCATCTTGGCTCTGACGAAGTCTGGATCATCGTGATGTAACGTGTACTTATGCATGTCGTCGTTCTTCCCAGAATGGTACAGCCTCTGCAGCGTGAAAACACGAGTAGGATATCAGCATTGTCATTAGCATTTATTTTTTGCATTTTTACAGTTAGGACAGTAAAATGAGACTTTGAGTTATTCCTTCAGCTTGTGCATCTTTTCAGCCCACCTCACTGCACTGTTGATAGCTCGACTTAGCGTGCAACATGTCAGGGGAGTCAGTCACCGAGGTGAACCTCAGGCTGTCTGGCAGCTGACGATACTTCCTCTGCAAGAGAGAAGACGACAAACGCTTTAACAGTGGCAAAGGCAGATGACTGAGACTTTGGATGAAATGAAACATGTTTCTTTATTCTTGAAAAAAATAAACATATTCAGTGGAAAATTAACCTTTACCTTTTCACACTTTTAAATAGCAACACTAACACTACGTTACGACTTTGGGAGGACAAATACAAAGCAATTAAACACAAATGTAGAACTCGTAATTTCCTTTTAACAGAGAATATAAAGCAAATTGTAAATATGGGAAACGCGACTTCATTTGCGATGAGCTGATTCCACTATTTATAAATATTTAAAATGTTCTTGAAAACTTTAAGGCTAAAGGTTTCTGCTGTGGAAATGTATTCCTGGCAGTTGAAGAACTTAGACTCCATGTAAGATTATACGATAACAGATTAAACAATATATACATTTTTATGTATTTTTTTCTCTCATGTCATCATATTATGAGGGACGCCCTTAATATTTTCAGAATGTTGGCCACATCCCATGTAGTATAACCATTATCAATTGCCACATGTAGCCTACTCACATCGCTTATAAGATTTCCAGCGTTCTTAGCCGACTCCATCTGAGGTGCACCCACGCCGTCCCAGGCCACTCCTTTCATGAAATTGAGGTCTGCCTTGTGGTACTCCTGGTCGCTGGCCAGCCGGCCCGCATGCAGACACTGCAGAAGGTGAGGGTCGTCTCCCACACTTTGGATCCCGATGTGCTTCCCCTTCTCCAGCACGTGGTTGTGTTTGTAGTTGTACTGCAGAGACACAAAAGTCCCTTTCACACATAGTTCTGGCTCAATTCAAACTACAGCCTTTTTTTGCATATTCCCTGCAATTTTACTAGGTCTTGAGCAGGCAAATTGGAGGTACAAAAATGCCCTAAATTCCATTCTGTTTTCTGTTCACACATGAGCCATTCCTGTCATGCTGGCAAATTGCTGGAAAGGTCTGCATGGGTGAAAGGGGCTTTTGTGGTTATATTACATTACATGTGGTTGTATTACACCACATGTGCATTCGGTTTCTACTTTTTTGGTGGATAGAGTATTTTTGTTGAACATCAATCTACAGTAGTCAATATTAGATCAAATAGATTAAAATCTAGTATGATCTTACATCACTGGCGATGCCTGTGGAGCTCTTGGCGGCCTGGAAGGGGATGTCCTGCATGGTGAGTTTGTAGCCCTGAGCCCTGAGAGTGTGCCAGGATTCTCTGTACTTGACCTGGAGCAAAGAGACAAACAACCCATGATCATTAAACTTAACTTAACTTTACAAACACACCCACACAACCACATACATACACACACACACACACACACACACACACTTGTTTATAGTACAGGTCACTACCTCACTAAAGTTGGCTGCATTGATCTTTGCTTGTGTCATCTCTGGTCTCTCACTCGTTATAGTGTAATTATGCTGCTCGTTCACCCCTTTCTCTTTGTACAAACGCTGGGAGAGAGAGAACGAGAGACAGAGAAAGAAGGAAAACAAATTTAATCAAATTTAATGACTTGTCTTCTGTCTTTTGCTCTGTGCAATTTCATTTAGCAAAAACTAAAGACAAAAAAAAGAAATTAGGAAAAATATCACAGATATAAAACAATAAGCTGAACTTCTCACTTCATTTGTGAGCTGTCCACTGTGTTTGGCGTGGACCATGTCTGGAGAGTCAGCGACAGAGGTGTGCTTGAAATTGTATGGCTGCTGACGGTACTTTGTCTGTTGTGGAAGAAACAACAAAGATGGCTTTGGTGAGCTTTGGTAGATTTCAAGGAAAAGCAAGGCAATGTTTTGTAGTCTAAAAAAGGGAAATCAACATCCAAGATGCCGAAAAAAGACGATGAATATCAACACACAAGATGTGTAGGTAATAATTGCTCTAAGTACTGCACAAAGTAACGCTAAAACAAATAGGGGAAGGGAAGAAAAAACATGTCCTACATCACTGATGAGTTCTGTGGCCCTCTTGGAGCCTTCAATTTGCAGGGCCCCGGTGGCAATCCACGCTGCACCTCGCAGGTAGTTCAGGTCTGAGCGATACACGTTCTGTCACCGACACACACAGAAATACATAGTTTTAACAATCCAAAAGTTCCAATTCCACCATTTTCACATACACACGGAAGTACAGTAACTGCTTCCAAGAACCTTCAGAACAATAATATCACAACGTATGCAACAATTTACTACTAATGAGAAATAATGTTTGTTCTGTATGAAAACATCTTTGACAGTCAGTAACTCCTCAAGAGCTGGCTAAACACTTTATAATAGCACTTTTTTACTTATTTTTTACTTATTTTTATTACTTACTTTTTTCTCATTGTTTTTGTTTTGTCTTTATATGTATTTGGTTTTGGGATATTGATTTTGATGTTTTATTTGAAATGTGAGCTTGACACCATAGGGTAATAGAACACACCAAGGTAATACTGTTAATGATGTATTTTTTATTTTTGCAAACAAATGCAGAGTTATTATAGCAGCATATTACCTCGCTCTGAAGGGCTTATGCTTTCTTGGCAGCCTGCACCTTCAAGTCATCGGGCAGCGTGGTGTACTGGTGCAGGGTGAGCCTGTAGTCCTGTTCACTAGCCAGAGACTGGGCCTTCTTAACATGGGAGACCTCCAGCATGTCCATGGACAGGTGGAACTTGGAGTGATCCTTCACAGAGTCCTGCTTGTACTTGATCTGGAGAGGCCGAAAAAGGGAGGGGGAGAGTGTTTGTTGTATGATGTATTATTTTGTTTGTTTCTTTAAAGGTGCTCCGAGGAACTTTCAGTTTGTGTTCATTATTGCACCCCCTTTAAACAAAAGCGTAAATTTTACCTACGCCAACTGTTGTTCCTGGGTGAGCGTAACCATGACAAAGGCATTAAGAAAAACCCATATACAATAGCATTATTTGCACTGATGGTCTCGTTTGCTGTGACGTGTCATTTATGATCCTCAGAGGAAAAATCTAAATGTTTCAGGAATATTTAAAAGTTCCCAGTAGCACCTTTAAGGTCTATTTTGTCCGCTAAATTATTGCTACACTTACGTCGCTCTGCAGCTTACTGGCGTGGACCGAGTGAGCGATGTTCATGTCATCCTGCATTCCCTTCAGTCCGATCATCTTCCCTTTGGTCTTCTCGAATTCTCCTCTGTACTTTTGCTGAAATGACAAAAAAAATCACGATAAAGACTGTTAAAGTAAGCTTTCATTTCTCTTACGCCGAAGGTCCATTTAAAAAATATATATGACAAGAAGCCTAAATTGCAAGCTCACATCGCTGAGGATTTCTGCCGACGCTTTGGCCGACTGGAAAGGAATGGCGTCCAGACGCAGCTTGTAACCTCCATCACGTATCTTTTTCCAAGATTCCTTGTAGGAGGTCTAGAAATGGACAGGGCAGATGTAAAAACCTCACAAACAAGGCACCAGACTGGAAATCCATGTTGATGAATTTGATGATTTTAGTGTTTGTGTATTTTTTTTTTTTTTTTTTTTACCTCGCTCAGGTTGACAGCATTGAGCTTGGCCTGAACCATCTCCGGCAGCTCTCCACTGAGTGTGTAGTTGTGCTTCATGTTCTCACCCTTCTCCCTGTTGTCAAGTAGTCTGAATCCCTGACTGCCCCACACCACCTGGTACAAAGCCATAATAATGCTATGTTATCAGTCTGCCTCTCAAGGCCCAGGAAAGGGCTCTGAGAATATACCAGCGCTTAAGTGAATCATATAATCACATATAATCATGCAATGCACGAAGAGTATTATAACCCTATAACCTTATGCAAGCTAAAAGCAAGAGATTAAAAATGTAATGAATTATCATATTGCCATGAAATGGTTGATTGAAGTATTATTGAGTGAAGTATTGTGTATTGTGTTGATTTAAGAAACAGTAAGTGTGTTAGAATATATCAAAAAAGTGTATAAGAATTAAGTTGACACACCCACACACACACACACACAGGGATAGGTCTGACCTGAGAAAAGTGGGTTAAGCCTTGTCGGACCTCGCGGACGGAAGCAAGCTGGACGGAAGCAAGCTGGACCCCTGAACGACCACCCCAGGAGAAGCAAGCTACGGACCGAAGAAAAAGACTCAGTCGCTGGAAAAGACTCAGTCTCTGGGACGAGACAGAGAAAACAGAGCAAGCAAGACATCGCAGGACTTTGAGAAATCTCAACCTCCTTCTTCAGCTGAATCACAAGAGGACCGACTGCAAGGGGCTTATCCACATCCACCCAGCTGAAGAGGACATTCGGAGAGAACTCTTTGTTTCAACGCTCACACTGTTGACTGGCTCTTCAAGGTCGCCCAGCTGGACGTAGCGGAATGTTGAGTCTGGAAAAGACTCACCCTCTCCTCTCCTCTCAGGAAAACATTCTGAGACTCTGTACAAAGGTCGAGAGGATCTCCGCGCAGTTCCCTGATAACGGTGAAGGCGAGGTCGCTAGGCCAAGTGACTTCCCCTCTGCCTCTCCACATCAAAACGGACATTCATTATTCCCTGCTTCAGCTCTTAATACATTGAAGGATAGAGATTAGACGATAGAGTAGGATGTTTTATGTGTAAAACCAATCAAAGTAAGTAATAATTTTTGAATCTGAATTGAGCTGTATGCCTGCCTTTTAATAGCAATAAAAAGCATCATTTAATCTTACATTTAAGATTTCATTGTGGACATTTGATCATTTACCTTTTCAGAGGTTATAATGTACTAGGTAAAGTGTGTTCTTACATCTACAAATGGTTCTTATAGGTTACTTCTAGCCCTTTAAACTAAACATACCCTTATGGCCTGCTGTCCTGGCCATTAAAACCCTATCCTAGCGACCATACCAAGAGCCTGGATCATTTAGAGGAGAGCTGCCGTTAACTGAGGCGACTGGTGTGGTAGTAGAACCCCAGGGCTATTCGGTCCTGCTGCTGGGCCAGTGTAAGCAGGGTAGACCTCAGGACGAAGGCAGTTAGAAAAAGCTAGGCGTGTCTCCTCGCCACCAGCTTAATTATTCCTAGTTATTCTTGAACGGGTAATACCCTCAGGTTGATAGGAATCGGACCCTTTAAACGGAGAGCTGGTACCGGAACCTCCTGTACAGGGGTAAATACAATCTAAAACTCTGGGATCTAACACTGTACAACCTCTGCAATGACCAAAGCAAGGCTTTAATGATCTGATCAGCTGGTCTTCCACAAGGACCTGCTGTACCTAAGCTTGTCAGTCTATATTTATATCACCTTATATTTATAGTATTTATGAGAGGCCATCAGTGCAATAGTTAGACATGCTGAGTTTGGCCTATTAAGATCAAAAGTATCACATTCAAGCAACGTGTTACAAATCCTTATACATCAAGGTGATGCAAAGGCATCAGACTTACCGCACTTTGGTTATACTTTCTTATGCATTAAACAAAATGACAGCTGCACTTACGTCAATGGCCAGTTTGTTGCTGACTTTGGCTTGCATCATCTCTGGAGTGTCTTCAACACTGGTGAACTTCAGAGCACTCACATCCTGACGGTATTTTTTCTAGATATATATATGAAGAATTGAGCGAGAAGAATTGCACATCGGTTGATGAACAGTAGACTGTGTTGTCACAAACAGTTCAAAATATAAAAGCTTAAAATGAAACAAAAATTAATAAAAATATGTTTTTCATCATACAATAGATATGTAGATACATGGAGGAACTCAAGGCTCTGTTCTATTTATGTGTGGTCTGCTATTTCACGTGGTCTAATGTTGAAAACCCTGACTGGAATGGCCCCTTAAAATAAGCGGCTGCCTATGAAGAGGATATGAATAGAGTCTGGTGTCACCAGTCTGCAATAGATGTGTCACAGGAATACCTGTTGTATGTGCTGTTTGCATGCATTCACAAAAATGCCTCTATAAAAAATAATAGTCTGTGAATGAAAAGGATGCTTCGTGAAGAAAATCAAAAATAAATCAAAAGGCTATTGTGAAAAAGTGGTGAACAGTTCAGGCAGGAGTTGAACTGGCAATATATGTTTTAGATTAAAGGCTAGATTAGTATATATTTTTTGAAAGTCACAGCTACAGTTACTTTAATCAATTAATCGCGTCTCTTGTTAAAGCAGAGTGTAGTCCTAGTAACTGTTTTGCTATTATTCCGCTGCCACCCCCCTACTCCTTCGATGCCCGATGTGCCAATGAACTGAGCATCTCGGCCAATCAGCGGCTGCGGATACTGGAGTTCAAGGACATGAACGGCAACGGTGAATGGTGGCTGGGGGAGGCAGGAGGCCGGCGAGGCTATGTGCCTTCCAACTACATCCGCAAATCAGAATATACCTGAACATGTTTCACCAGGTGGACAATACTTGAGACTTTACGTCGACCTTAAGGAGGCGCACTCTGGGAGCAGAAGGAACAAAAACAAACAGACAAACAAGCATCTGGGCACGCTGTGACTTTGTTTTGATCTGTTGTCATGGAGTTTGATAGTGAGAAGGATTGACCATTGCTGCTGACTCTCCTTCTAAAAGTTAGCGTTCTATGCCTATATTTAAAGACTTTTTATATTATTTGTACTTACTGGAAACTGCCTCCAATCCCCTTTTTGTTTCCAGGAAAAAATAACCTGTGAATTGCACCTGCCTTTTTGCCATATTCTCTGGAGCTGAAGACAATGAATTGTATGTTATAGAGAATGGTCTTCAAGGTTAGCACATTGGGAGATTGCAATGGAGATGTGAATAATTTGAGTTCGAGACTGGTTCTTCTTAACAAAAATCAAGTGGTATGCAAACAGACTGACCTAAACACTGTGTTAATGACTTCCTATGTACATGCGGTTTATGACACAACTAGACTGATGCATGAACACCATATACTGTTTAGCAATCAAGGTTTGAGGCACTTATTATGATTTAGCCACTGGTTTTGAAGTGTCAACAACAATTTGGAGTGTTATATGAAATGCATTTCGACAATTCTAATTAATACCAAGGTTTAAAGTTGAATGGCATATGTATATGATTTACAAGCACTCCCTTTTGTCAGTGACCTGAATGCTTTTTTTTAACTGGGTTGACACTTTGAACAAATGATGACAACATTTTACCTGTAGGATGATGTTAACAGGGAGAGAAAGCTTGTGGTCTGATCAGAACTCTAATTTATCCACATACTCCCCATGTACATTATATACAGCATCTCACAAAAGTGAGTACACCCCTCACATTTCTTCAAATATTTCATTATATCTTTCCATGGGACAACACTGAAGAAATGACACTTTGATATAATGTAAAGTAGTCAGTGTACAGCTTGTATAACAGTGTAAATTTACTGTCGCCTCAAAATAACTCGACACACAGCCATTAATGTCTAAACTGAAGGCAACAAAAGTGAGTACACCCCTAAGAAAAAATGTCCAAATTGGGCCCAAAGTGTCAATACTTTGTGTGGCCACCATTATTTTCCAGCACTACCTTAACCCTCTTGGGCATGGAGTTCACCAGAGCTTCACAGGTTCCCACTGGAATCCTCTTCCACCCATTCATGACGACATCACAGAGTTGGTCGGTCGATATTAGAGACCTTGCGCTCCTCCATCTCCCGTTTTAAGAAGCCCCAAATATGCTCAATAGGGTTTATGGCTGGAGACATGCTTGGCAAGTCCATAACCTTTACCCTGAGCTTCTTTAGCAAGGCATTGGTCGTCTTGGAGGTGTGTTTAGGGTCGTTATCATGTTGCAATACTACCCTGCGGCCCAGTTTAAGAAGGTTGAGTGCACGTTTTCAGCGTCATACCAAGAGGTTGGCTTTGGAAAATAGACGTATGAATACTGCCAGCATTGCTGCAGGTCTTGAAGGGGTTGGGGGTCAACCTGTCAATGCTCAGACCATACGCCACACTCTGCATCATACTGTGGTCTGCATGGCTGTCGTCCCAGAAGGAAGCCTATTCTAAAGATGATGCAAAAGAAAGCCCACAAACAGTTTGCTGAAGACAAGCAGACTACGGACATGGATCACTGCAACCATGTCCTGTGGTCTGATGAGACCAAGATAAACTTATTTGGTTCAGATGGTGTCAAGTGTGTGTGGTGGCAACCAGGTGAGGAGTACAAAGACAAGTGTGTCTTGCCTATAGTCAAGCATGGTGGTTGGAGTGTCATGGTCTGGGGCTGCATGAGTGCTGCCAGCAGTGGGGAACTACAGTTCATTGAATGCTAACATGTACTGTGACATACTGAAGCAGAACATGATCCCCTCCCTTCATAAACTGGGCCGCAGGGCAGAACTGCAACATGATAATGACCCCAAACACACCTCCAAGACGACCACTGCCTTGCTAAAGAAGCTCAGGGTAAAGGTTATGGACTGGCCAAGCATGTCCCCAGACCTAAACCCTATTGAGCATTTTTGGGGCTTCTTAAAACAGGAGATGGAGGACCGCAAGGTCTCCAGTATCCACCAGCTCCGTGATGTTGTCATGAATGAGTGGAAGAGGATTCCAGTGGCAACCTGTGAAGCTCTGGTGAACTCCATGCCCATGAGGGTTAAGGTAGTGCTGGAAAATAATGGTGGCCACACATAATATTGACACTTTGGGCCCAATTCGGACATTTTAACTCAGGGGTGTACTCACTTTTGTAACCGGCAGTTTAGACATTAATGGCTGTGTGTCGAGTTATTTTGAGGGGACAGTAAATTTACACTGTTATATAAGTTGTACACATGCTACTGTACATTGTATCAAAGTGTCATTTATTCAGTGTTGTCCCATGAAAAGATATAATGAAATATTTGAAGAA
This sequence comes from Hyperoplus immaculatus, assembly GCA_949357725.1. Taxonomy (NCBI): domain Eukaryota; kingdom Metazoa; phylum Chordata; class Actinopteri; order Uranoscopiformes; family Ammodytidae; genus Hyperoplus; species Hyperoplus immaculatus. The sequence goes on along the minus strand of OX442366.1, from coordinate 17,378,534 downwards.
ATGTGAGGGGTGTACTCACTTTTGTGAGATACTGTTGTAGGGGGTCAAACCTATGGACAGCTCTGTGCCGCCACCGTGCGGCCAAAACACTGCAGTACACCTTTACCTCTTCAGGTGGGCGTACCCAAACGCTAGCCGGAAACTCCACCCCGGTGGAAAGCCGGGACCTTTAAAATGATGCCCCGCGGCTCATTATTTCTTTCTGGTAATCGGCTGTTTGCTGATACACCTATAGAAACAACAAGTCTGTACAGATCTACAAGGGCCCTCTTCAGCCCTGAATCAACCACCACGTGTTTTACTAAAGCTATCGCCTGCGGCCGCGGCGATCTCTAAAGCAACGAAGTGTTGAAGCTGTTCCGTTGGAACGACCAGAAGAACACTGGAAACAGGCGGTTTACCCAGAAACCTGCCTTTGGACCAAGGACGTAAGCCGGTCGAATTGGTCTTCGATCGCAACCACACCACACGAGAAGCAGGCGGGTTTATCCAGAAACTCAGCCCCTCGGACCGCGGACTGGATAGCCGATCGAGTGATCTTCGGCCGCCATCCCCGCACCAAATCAGCTGCGCCCTCTTGCCTTTTTCCTGTGATCTGACACCGCAGAGATCACCTCACCAGCTCATCACCGTCTCGCGGGCCCCTTTCGCCCGTCCTGGAAAGGAGTGGACTACCCGCCTCAACGACGACGACGAAGCAGTGGGAATTAAGTTTCCCCAAGTGAGATTTTGGCTTTATAATTACCTGGGCAGATGTTTAGTTATTATTTACTTTTTAAGGTGTGAACAATACTGTTTATTTTCGAATTTGTGTTTGCTATTTTGAAACAAGCTGTGTGATCAATCTCCGTTTGTCTTCTCCCCCACGGAGAGCCAGAACGGAAAGTTCGATCTTTTCATTCACGCTGCAGTGTGGTTTCAAGTCTGCTGTATGTTTTAAAAACCTAACACCTTTCTTTTCCCCCCTCTCCGCGTCCAAGCGTGGCCTTTCCTCCTCTTCCTCTCCTGCACGCACGTACACACACGTTAGATGGTAGCCTTGATCAGATAGAATTGGTGCTAAGATCTTTGGTAGAATCCCTTTTAAATGGCTAGTAGCTCTTCGAAATTCCCCGCCTCAAATCCCATCGTCAGGTCCTTTGTTCTAAAGATAGACGCCCTTTTGAGTACTTCCCCCTTCGGGTGGAAGTAGAATAGAATAGCCTAGCCATCCAGGGACGCCATTTTGTGTCATTAATAACCTGACCTAGATAGAATTGGTGCTAAGATCTTTGGTAGAATCCCTTTTAAATAGCTAGTAGCTTTTCGAAATTCCCCGCCTCAAATCCCATCGTCGGGTCCTTTGTTCTAAAGATAGACGCCCTTTTGAGTACTTCCCCCATCGGGTGGAAGTAGAATAGAATAGCTTAGCCATCCAGGGACACCATTTTGTGGCATTACTAACCTAGCCTATTTTGGGTCGCCATTTTGTGTCTGTCGCCCCAAGTCAAGTGGGAGCTTCCCCGTCCCCCTTTTTCTTGCTCCACACACACACACACAAACACACACACACACACACACACACACACTCACACACACACACACACACACACACGCACTCACTCACTCACTCACTCACTCCCACACACACACACACATTGGTACATAGCTGTATAAACAACAATGTTCTAGACGTTTTTCTTTGATTAAGTGTATTTGCTTCATGCGTGTATAAAACGGATGTTACCTTAAGTTTCATCGTGGTTAAAATAAATGTTCTTATATTGTAACCAGAAGTGTTTGTGATTTATTTGTGTGGATATTATTGGAGTGTCAACAATCAACAAGTGAAAGACTCTGTAGCCTTCAGTGTTAAGATCATATTACCAAATTTATAATAGTAACTACTTGATTACATTATTTATGGAAATGATCTTTGAGACTAGGATTTGCTAATGTTGATTGGTTTAACTGAGCGTTAGACTAATCAACGTTTCTAAATAAATCCTTTGATTAAACGAGACAATTTGCTATTACTTTTCCATTCTTGAATGAATGGTGGTGCCCCTTTTGAACTTTAAGAAATTATTAAAGTATTATTAATCATCAGATTAATTTCTAATAGCTGAATTAATCTGAACTACCTGTACCCGCTACATAAATGGTGCCCCGTGTGAGGCTTGTTGAATTGTTGATTTTCCTACTAATATTCCTACAAATGATTGTTAAACTTGTGGTTACAATTTCTGAAAAAGTAGAATAGAGCTTAACTCTGTTCTGTTGGAAATTGGAACTGCCAAGGCTAAAGTCTAGTGGTGTTGTTATCTTTGTTACACTGTGTGCTAAGTTGTGTGTCTAAGATAGTGTTAGTTTTGAGTTATATGGTTTGATAAATCTGCCTCAGAGATTGATTGAGATTTTTCATTGTGGTTTTTGTTTAACCCCTATAACGTTTAAATAACAGTAGTTTTAAAACACAGTTGTCCAGCAAGTTGAAATTAGCATATCGAATCAAAATAAGTAAAAGTATAATACTAAAAGCTGATTGTGAGACACAGAAGTTTTATCTTCTGTGCGCTTGATATATACAATTTTCTTTGGGAAATTGGTTGTAAGTCACAGACGTGTGCGTTTTGATATATGTAAACAGTTTTCCTTTGGAAAGCTGTTGGTTAGTCACAGACTGTGGTAAGTTCCTCTGTGCGTTTTATATATATACAATTTTCGTGGGGAAAATTGGTAGTAAGTCACAGACGGTGTTGATTCACGTGTGCGTTTTGATATATATATATATACAGTTTTTTCCAAGAAAAGCTGATTGGTTAGTCACAGACTGGGGTGTCCCTCTGTGCGGGTTGATATATACAATTTTCCGTTGGGAAAATTGGTTGTAAGTCACGGACGGTGTTGATTCCTCCGTGCGTCTTGATATATAGATATTTTCTTTGGAAAATAACTGGGGTCTTGGAACTCCAAAAAGGGTGTTAAAACTAACACTTTGTGAAGTGATTTCAGTCCCTAACTGGGGGGACGTTGTTGTTGTCTCTTCTGCAAACTCATATGTCCTAACAGGGAGATATGAGTGAGCCCATCTTTTCAAGGGATGGGGGTGCAAACTTCGACCTTGAAACGTTGTCTGCCCTGGTGTCACGAATAACCAGCTTCCCACATACACAGGGGGACAAGATAGAGCGCATGACCCTGCCGGAGTGTGAAGCTAAAATTGATAGCTCTGTGCGCTATATAAATAAGGCAGATGGAAAAAGCACCATCCAAGATTTGGTCGGAGAGTTGTTGCTGTTGGTAATGCATAGAACAGAGATGCGCGACTCAGAACTGCGTATTGAAATGGAGGCTATTAAGCAAGCTAGCAGAGACAGAAGCAGCCTCCATGACAGGCTCAGAGATCTGGCTGCCTCCATTCAAACCAGGGATAAGGAGGACTCTGCTCAGGGCCCAGTTGTCCGGAGTAAAGTGTCACCGCATGGGTCTTCAGATCCCAAAAAGACATCTTTTAAGAAGTCACGTTCTGACTGTTCTTCTTCTTCTTCTCCGTCTTCCTCTCGTGCTTCTTCACCAGAGAGGAAGAGTGACACCCGTTCACCTGACCGTAAACCCAGGTCCAAGCAGCCTTCCTCTTCTCGTTCACAGCTGGAGCTTGAAGGCTGTGACAGTCCATCCGAGTCGGTCACAACCGTCATACCGATAGACCAACAGGTTCCCTTTTCACCATTAAAGGGGGGGTGTAAACAGGTTCACAGTTTACTGGAGTCAGACTCAGTAATCAGGCCGGTGGCCCGGGGAGTGCAATACCCTGGGAAACCAGTGCAGGCCGTGCCCAGTGATAAGAGCCTGGTCAGCCACTCACACTCAGAGGCAGCCTTCACAGAACATGCTTTACTGAAAACCAAGGTCCAGGAAAGGGCACTCTTTCAGGATTTTCCTCTCTTGGTACTGTGCCCAGAAGAGTCTGGACTCGCACAGCCCTGCAGTCAGCTTTTCCAGAACTCACAGCTTTTAGCCTCTGGGCTCAAAAGCTATTCTCTTCTTCCTGTGAAATCATCACAGAGCCCACTACAGGCCATCGGAACGGGCATGCTTCCCTGGCCAAGTGGAGAGAACCGGTTCACGCCCCTCAGAAGCGTGCTACCAGCATTTGTCCCCTCACTTCCTTTGAGGGAAGACCCTCTTACTTCAGGCCCGACTCTTCTCCCAGAAACACCTGACTCACAGGCTTTGTCTCAACCATTGCCATGTTTCGTCGGATTAGACCTGACAGTCCTTTCTTTTCCCCCGGTTGAGCTCAGCAACCGCTCAGCAATCTTGCTGGTCCAGAACCAGACTACTGCCAAGTCAGCAGGGACTGCAGGCCGACCCCTCGGTGGGCCAATCCACAGCTCCGGCCCTGTGTTCACGCCAGCAGCATGGCTCTTGGGTGAGCCGCCTCCCCTGATAAGGAGGATGAGCCTTAGCTCCATCTCTATCACCCTCCAGGGTGAATTGTTTGCTGAGGTTTTACTGGAAGTGCTATCAGACATGGTCGTATATGCCCTCGCTTTGTCTCGGGTGTTGCAGTCTCAGGCAGTTTCTTTAGGTACTCACAGGACTGTAGAGCTACTAAAACCCTTTTAAAGTGGCGTTGGACGCCCGACCACAGTCCACCCGCAAAAAGGGGGGGGGAGGATACACCTCAGCATGTCCACCACTAGTTAGGTAGCAGGGTCTCCATGTTAGAATCCATAACCCTGCCTACAAATACTCTAACTTCTCCATACTGATTTCATATGACATCATGATACTATCACTAAGTTATCAAACTATGTTCTTAAAGCTGTCCCACCAAGGGACACTGTACGCCTAGTGTCCTCCACCATCTCAGTCCAGAGGCCTCTAAGATCGAGATGATGGACGCATTAAGAGGTTAAAACCTCCTTATGGACGACACCCTTCGCCAGAATCCCTTGGCTGAAGGAACTAAATTAGTATTATTACAAATTAATCGAAATTAGTCCCTGTCAATGTACCAAGATAGTTTTGAGACAGCCTTCGGGTTCATGACATTATTTGCATTTTCCATGCAACCAATACAGGTACGGCACAATACATTGAATGATATTACACAGATCAAACCACTTTTTAAGCAAGACACAAACACCATCACCATACTGATTCCAGCTACCCAAGCTATCAGTTCCTTTCTTTTCCTGTCCCTTTTCCTCTCTACTCAGGAGCGAACCCCCCAGGAAAGAGCTGTGATGTGACTGTTGTGTTATTGGTTTTTCTTGTTTTATTTTTCTTTTATTTGTGTGGTATTATGAATTGTTTTGATAGTCAGTTAACATCTGCCCAGATGTGCCAAAGTCTTTAGAACTGCCCAGGTTATGCCAAAATCTCTAAGAACTGTGAAAATACCCTCAGGATATACCACTCCAAGTTGCCTTCATCGTGGACCATGGATTATAACAGACATTGTCATCAGGAACTTTGAACTGTTTAACCCTTTTGTTTTGATCCCAACGCAGGTCCCCCTAACCCACATTGAGACCAAAATGGGGGGATGTAGGGGGTCAAACCTATGGACAGCTCTGTGCCGCCACCGTGCGGCCAAAACACTGCAGTACACCTTTACCTCTTCAGGTGGGCGTACCCAAACGCTAGCCGGAAACTCCACCCCGGTGGAAAGCCGGGACCTTTAAAAGGATGCCCCGCGGCTCATTCTTTCTTTCTGGTAATCGGCTGTTTGCTGATACACCTATAGAAACAACAAGTCTGTACAGATCTACAAGGGCCCTCTTCAGCCCTGAATCAACCACCACGTGTTTTACTAAAGCTATCGCCTGCGGCCGCGGCGATCTCTAAAGCAACGAAGTGTTGAAGCTGTTCCGTTGGAACGACCAGAAGAACACTGGAAACAGGCGGTTTACCCAGAAACCTGCCTTTGGACCAAGGACGTAAGCCGGTCGAATTGGTCTTCGATCGCAACCACACCACACGAGAAGCAGGCGGGTTTATCCAGAAACTCAGCCTCTCGGACCGCGGACTGGATAGCCGATCGAGTGATCTTCGACCGCCATCCCCGCACCAAATCAGCTGCGCCCTCTTGCCTTTTTCCTGCGATCTGACACCGCAGAGATCACCTCACTAGCTCATCGCCGTCTCGCGGGCCCCTTTCGCCCGTCCTGGAAAGGAGTGGACTACCCGCCTCAACGACGACGACGAAGCAGTGGGAATTAAGTTTCCCCAAGTGAGATTTTGGCTTTATAATTACCTGGGCAGATGTTTAGTTATTATTTACTTTTTAAGGTGTGAACAATACTGTTTATTTTCGAATTTGTGTTTGCTATTTTGAAACAAGCTGTGTGATCAATCTCCGTTTGTCTTCTCCCCCACGGAGAGCCAGAACGGAAAGTTCGATCTTTTCATTCACGCTGCAGTGTGGTTTCAAGTCTGCTGTATGTTTTAAAAACCTAACACCTTTCTTTTCCCCCCTCTCCGCGTCCAAGCGTGGCCTTTCCTCCTCTTCCTCTCCTGCACGCACGTACACACACGTTAGATGGTAGCCTTGATCAGATAGAATTGGTGCTAAGATCTTTGGTAGAATCCCTTTTAAATGGCTAGTAGCTCTTCGAAATTCCCCGCCTCAAATCCCATCGTCAGGTCCTTTGTTCTAAAGATAGACGCCCTTTTGAGTACTTCCCCCTTCGGGTGGAAGTAGAATAGAATAGCCTAGCCATCCAGGGACGCCATTTTGTGTCATTAATAACCTGACCTAGATAGAATTGGTGCTAAGATCTTTGGTAGAATCCCTTTTAAATAGCTAGTAGCTTTTCGAAATTCCCTGCCTCAAATCCCATCGTCGGGTCCTTTGTTCTAAAGATAGACGCCCTTTTGAGTACTTCCCCCATCGGGTGGAAGTAGAATAGAATAGCCTAGCCATCCAGGGACACCATTTTGTGGCATTACTAACCTAGCCTATTTTGGGTCGCCATTTTGTGTCTGTCGCCCCAAGTCAAGTGGGAGCTTCCCCGTCCCCCTTTTTCTTGCTCCACACACACACACACACACACACACACACACACACACACACACACACACACACACACACACACACACACACACACACACACTCACACACACACACACATACACGCACTCACTCACTCACTCACTCCCACACACACACACACATTGGTACATAGCTGTATAAACAACAATGTTCTAGACGTTTTTCTTTGATTAAGTGTATTTGCTTCATGCGTGTATAAAACGGATGTTACCTTAAGTTTCATCGTGGTTAAAATAAATGTTCTTATATTGTAACCAGAAGTGTTTGTGATTTATTTGTGTGGATATTATTGGAGTGTCAACAATCAACAAGTGAAAGACTCTGTAGCCTTCAGTGTTAAGATCATATTACCAAATTTATAATAGTAACTACTTGATTACATTATTTATGGAAATGATCTTTGAGACTAGGATTTGCTAATGTTGATTGGTTTAACTGAGCGTTAGACTAATCAACGTTTCTAAATAAATCCTTTGATTAAACGAGACAATTTGCTATTACTTTTCCATTCTTGAATGAATGGTGGTGCCCCTTTTGAACTTTAAGAAATTATTAAAGTATTATTAATCATCAGATTAATTTCTAATAGCTGAATTAATCTGAACTACCTGTACCCGCTACACTGTATATATATATACAGTGCTGTACATTGAGAATATGCTCTTGGTCCCACTGTAAAGTGATCACTGTTTGAATAAAAACCGACAGCTCGGCTGAAAGTCACAAGTGTAGGTGCTGTGTCATCGTGTCACATATTTTGGCTTTCTTAATCAATGTGGTTATTGAGTTTCCCCACCAGCACATGAACACACCACACAGACCTTTCAAATAAATCTACACTTTCAGCCGTTTTATTAACAATCAAGATGCAACTCCTGAAAAAAAGAATTTGAATATGGTGTTCAACTGTGATATATTACATATCCATGCAAGTACATTTTTTATAAATCATGCATCGTGTTCTTAACAATAATACATAATAGAGCTGCTGCTTTCAAGATGCAAAAAATATTTAAAGAGCAATACGGATATTGTGCATTTTGTAAAAAAGGAAAAAAACAATTTCACAGTCAGCTGTTCGCTTTGCAAAGAAAGTCTGCTCTTGCATATTGAGAAACCTCAACTCATTAATGGATAACCTGATTAATTTATTTGAAATATTTTAGAAGCCACTTTTTCTTAGAATTGTTGAGTAAAAAGATCACAGGGCATACGAGGCAACATATTGAATGACAGGCATCAACCCACGTCAAATCAATACAAAGTCCTAATGATTAACAGGTGGGTTGTGTCTGTGTGTTATGGGGTAGTCCATGTTTGAGCTTATTTAGGTCCGAGCTAAAATCACACAGCACATTTGGGACAGTGTCTGCATCAACATGGTGCGTTTACTAGCTCTAGCTCTACTCTTACAGCTGCATGTACTCTCTACCTCTGGACAGGATTTTGTAAGTATTTTAAACAGTTTTATTGTTTTTCTTAAACACATGTCTAAGATGAATTGATAATGTATTCTATTTATGCGTGTTATTTTAGCCTAATGGATTATTACGTCGACATATAGGCTTAGGTCATATATAATAGGTTAGGCAATTGATTAAGCATAAAAGTAATTAAAGAATAATGTAATAGTCTATAGGCTATATTTCTGTGGATCTGTGTTGGCATAGATGTGAGGACCCACTATTTAGCAGGTTATGAATACACTTGAGCAATACTTTGTCCCAATTTCCAATGTAAACATTGTCCCAATTTACCTGAAACACACCAGGAAAATTGTTCTGATTTAGAATATTAAAACATTTTCAACCAATAAATGTTTATTTTGGTAAATACATTTTTTTTTAGATCAGATACAAAATATGATTTGCTGAAATTGTTTATCCTTGTATTAAGTTCAAGCTAACCCTTATGTAATTTCTCTTCAATACATCTCCTTTGTGGGGTCAACTTCTTGTTTGATGATGACCATTGATGCTGACTTGACATTACAGGGAATAAGTGTGAGTTTGGTCATGTGTGCTCACAGCTAGGTCGAGAGGGGGTTGTAGCCGATTCAGTGGTCTGTACACTGACCATGGTCTCTACCACCAGGGGGCGCTGGAGGTACTGGTACGGACCACTCAGCTGGTGGTACGGACCACTCAGCTAGTGGCACGGACCACTCAGCTAGTGGCACGGACCACTCAGCGACCACATACAACTGGTCATGACCACTAAGGACCAGTGGTCCTTGCCACTAGGGGCGCTAAACTAGTGGCACGGACCACACAGTGACTGCTCACTAGTCTCACTTTCTCTTCATCTCTGTGTGTAATAGCAATGCTTTTAAACATAGAGATCCATTGACTCTGCATTTATGTCATTATTGTAGCACTCTCTGATTTGTTTATAGCATAACTGAGGAAGTAGTTAAAAAAAAAAAAAAATCAGATATTTTATTGTAATTAGCTTATGCTGTACTCTGACGCTTGGGCACACACGCACACACACACACACACACAAACACACACACACACACACTCACTCACTGACGGCACGGACACACGCTACTCTAGCACGGACCAGTCAGAGACCACATACCACTGGTCATTACCACTAGGGGCGCTCAAGCAGGTAGCACGGACCACTCAGCTAGTGGCACGGACCACTCAGCGACCACATACAACTGGTCATGACCACTAAGGACCAGTGGTCCTTGCCACTAGGGGCGCTAAACTAGTGGCACGGACCACACAGTGACTGCTCACTAGTCTCACTTTCTCTTCATCTCTGTGTGTAATAGCAATGCTTTTAAACATAGAGATCCATTGACTCTGCATTTATGTCATTATTGTAGCACTCTCTGATTTGTTTATAGCATAACTGAGGAAGTAGTTAAAAAAAAAAAAAAATCAGATATTTTATTGTAATTAGCTTATGCTGTACTCTGACGCTTGGGCACACACGCACACACACACACACACACACACACACACACTCACTCACTGACGGCACGGACACACGCTACTCTAGCACGGACCAGTCAGAGACCACATACCACTGGACATTACCACTAGGGGCGCTCAAGCAGGTAGCACGGACCACTCAGCTAGTGGCACGGACCACTCAGCGACCACATAGAACTGGTCATGACCACTAAGGACCAGTGGTCCTTGCCACTAGGGGCGCTAAACTAGTGGCACGGACCAGACAGTGACTGCTCACTTGTCTCACTTACTCTTCATCTCTGTGTGTAATAGCAATGCTTTTAAACATAGAGATCCATTGACTCTGCATTTATGTCATTATTGTAGCACTCTCTGATTTGTTTATAGCATAACTGAGGAAGAAGTTTAAAAACAAAAGAAGAAAAAAAGTCAGATATTTTATTGTATTAGCTTATGCTGTAGGCTACTCTGTCGCTTGGGCACACACGCACACTGGCGCAAAAAGTGGGTATGCTCTATATGCGGCACATAGAAGTAGAATGATTGCAGAGGGATGAAAAAAACATTTCAAAGTGGTTGAATAAATAAATACACAGAGTTTGCCAACCGTTATTTTATTTGACCGATTGTATTGATTTATCTCGGATTGTCACTGCAGTTTTTAACGTGTCACCTCAAAACATTTTTTTTTGTTGAATGGTGTGTTCTGACCGACACACCTTAAGTGAAGGTCGATATTATAGCAGATCAGCGCCGAAACCACACACTCAACTGCTTTCTCCACTATCATCGTATTTTGCACCCTTATGTTCCAGCGCACTACTGAGTTGTGTGTGTGTGTGTGAGAGAGAGAGAGTCTGTGTGAGCACGAGATAAACTATGGGTGAATAGAGAGTGTATTTCTATGTTTGATTGATGGTTGTGTAGCAATAATAATCAAAATCCGTTTGCCACAATCTTAAAACTCCCACAATCCTTTGCTCTCACATCAGCATATTTTCAAAAGGAACTGCTCCCCCCAGTCGCTACAATCTGATTATACTTGGATAACATCAGCAGCATTCCCTTATTGCTGAATCAAATGTCAAAGTATATTAATATTGGGTCATCCATGGTAGGCATACTACATGTCTGAATGCAGTTGATCAAGATTCGAGATACGAGAGTAGCGTGTGTGTGTGTGTGTGTGTGTGTGTGTGTGTGTGTGTGTGTGTGTGTGTGTGTGTGTGTGTGCGCGCGCGCCCAAGCGACAGGGTGCAGCACAAGCTAATGTAGCCTACTGTAAAGTGAGCTATAACCGAAAATAAAGTAACCAGCTTCTCAAGAATCAGTGGGCTCATTTCGTCCAACTACCGGTAAAAGTAAAGGGTGTTACCCCCGAAAGAGCATCGGCCTTGGTGCAGGAAAGGAAGTAAAAGTAAAATATCTGACTTTTTATTTAGTTATTTAAACTTGTCCCTGAGTTATGCTATAAACAAATCAGAGAGTGCTACAATAATGAAATAAATGCAGAGTCAGTGGATCTCTATGTTTAAAAGCATTGCTATTACAGCCATGTACAGAGATAAAGAGTAAGACAAGCGAGCAGTCACTGTGTGGTCCGTGCCACTAGTTTAGCGCCCCTAGTGGCAAGGACCACTGGTCCTTAGTGGTCATGACCAGTTGTATGTGGTCGCTGAGTGGTCCGTGCCACTGCTGAGTGGTCCGTGCTACCTGCTTGAGCGCCCCTAGTGGTAATGACCAGTGGTATGTGGTCTCTGACTGGTCCGTGCTAGAGTAGCGTGTGTCCGTGCCGTCAGTGAGTGAGTCTGTCTGTCTGTCTGTCTGTGTGTGTGTGTGTGTGTGTGTGTGTGTGTGTGTGTGTGTGTGTGTGTGTGTGTGTGTGTGTGTGTGTGCCCAAGCGTCAGAGTACAGCATAAGCTAATTACAATAAAATATCTGATTTTTTTTTTTTTAACTACTTCCTCAGTTATGCTATAAACAAATCAGATGTGTGCATCTGATTTGTGCAGTGCAACAATAATGAAAATAATGCAGAGTCAAAGGATCTCTATGTTTAAAAGCATTGCTATTACACACAGAGATGAAGAGAAAGTGAGACAAGTGAGCCGTCACTGTGTGGTCCGTGCCACTAGTTTAGCGCCCCTAGTGGCAAGGACCACTGGTCCTTAGTGGTCATGTGCCACCAGCTGAGTGGTCCGTACCAGTACCTCCAGCACCCCCTGGTGGTAGAGACCATGGTCAGTGTACAGACCACTGAATCGGCTACAACCCCTGCTGGCTAGGTCTCTGGACCAATTGCATTGACTGAGGCTTTTCAGGGCCAAAGTACAACACAGTTTTCTTATGCTGTACCAAATGACCTGATGTCCAAATATACTTGAATTCACCCTATCAACTTGATGAAACATTTTATCTGTTTTGTTACAGTTTACCTTCGACTCAGATCTTGGTGGTTTAGGTCAGTTTTACTTTGTTTCCAATAACCTGAAACTTGACCTTACCAGTTGTTCAAAACTGCAATGCCTAAATGCCTCTGTTTTCCTCACAGGAGATGAATTTTATTACGATTACCCCACTGAAACCCCAGTAGAACATATTGAATGGACTGGAGAATGGACTGGAGACTGGTTGTATGACCTCACGGATTTCACAGGTAAATGATCTCTTTGTATTGATAAACACAGGGGCGGCCTTAATGATCTGGGGGCCCGTTTCAAGACCCAGTGTGGGGCCCCCCACTTTTTTTTTATAAATAATGCTTGTGCATGCTTGTGCAAAAATAAAAAAAGATTGTGGAATCCAGTTGGCTCATAGACGGATTATAAAATAATGGGCCCCTGAGCGAAGACTCTTAAAGCCCCCCTCCCCCCCACTCCTCCCTATCCAGTTAAGTACACTGACTTTTCCGCACAGATACATACAATTAATGGCAAAAACATATTAAGGAAGTCAGTGTTTCCCACAGGATTTTGGGATACTGTGGGAGTGACCCTGGTCCTTGTTGGGGGGTCCACGGGCACTTTGAGAGGAACATTTAGAGGCTAAATCAAATCTTGAGCTGCAGAAGAAACATTATGCTCAGATTTTTCTTAAGCAGGCAGCACTCTTTACTCTTCAACTGCAGAACAAGTACAGTAGATTGGTCTTCAGACCCATCTTTTATGATAGAGAGACCCATTTCAACAGATAAAGGGTGGATAACTACTTTTTATGAACAGTATATAATTTACACATAGAAAGTCTATTCCTGTATGTATGTGGGGGCATTAGAGGCCCCACATGAGGCCCCTACGACAGAGCTAATAATGCTGTTGTTTTGCACTTGCTTTTGTATTTCTCCACTACCATGATGATTTCTTTCCTTATATTCAGGCTATTCCTTTTTGGACCCTGTGATTCACCCGTTTCAATTGAAACGGGTGAATCATAGTTAAGGCCGCTACTGGGTTAACGTTCTGCTTCCATTTAGGTGCTTGTGAACCAAACCCATGTATGAACGGAGCCTCCTGTGACACCGGTGCTGACGGGGCCTTCATATGTCTGTGCCCCGACCGCTACACGGGAAAGAAGTGTCAGACAGGTATGGCCGTCCTGCTGAGCTCTTGAGAGAAAATAAGTTAAACAGTTAAAACTGTAATGTAAGTGGCTATAAGCAATAGTGTATTTTAGATGTAGGCTATGTATGTCAGTGTTTTTAGTTGACAGAGATACTTTTTGAAAGGATAGTTCAGTATTTTTGAAGTGGGCTTGTATTAAGTACTTCTGCATAGTTAGTCTGTTATCTTATGGAGATGGCTGTAAGCACAGTAACTATAAGGTTTTTGGGAAAGGCGTCGCTGTAGCCTTGTACTGTTGCAGAGGGGTCCAGAAGAAACTCGTCATTTAGCATACAATTGAACGGATATTTAGGTTTTAGGTAAGCATTTATATATGAGGAGAAAAAAGGCTTTTATTCTGGCCCCCTCTGCAACAATACAGTCGCTGACTTCTGCTACAGCAACATCTCCCCTAAACTCCTTATAGTTACTGTGCTGATCACCATTTCCATAAGCAAACACACAAACTATGCCTTAGTACCCCATACAACCCCAATTCAAAAATACTGAACTATCCCTTTAAAGTCTTTACGTTAGACTTGAAAAAACATTATGACATTGGCGCCCCCTAGTGCTCGTAACAAAATACGATATAATACATGCAGTTTTAATAATCAAAAAAGGTTTTGAATGCAGGCATCTGTATTTGACAACTTTACATAGAATGTAGGCCAATATCCATTGAATGTACCGTATGTTTTTTCAGTGAAAGATGTTTGCAAGAACGTGAAATGTGGCCACGGCAGCTGTGTTGTCACATCTGTTGAACCATTCTACGAGTGCAAGTGCAAGCCTCCGTTCATGCCACCCAACTGCAATAAGGGTCTGTTTTTAAGAGATTCATGGAACTTAATTTACTTTTCTGTCAATATATATGACACTCACAACGTTTTTTGACATTGATACCTATGTACTTGACATCAGACACTGACCTTCCTGCATGCGTTCACAGCCGCTCCCTGCAGGCCCAGTCCCTGTCAGAATGGAGGCAGTTGCACCAAGGGTCCCACACGCTTCACTATCCAGTGTCATTGCCCTGATGGATACAGTGGAAAGTACTGTGAAGTTGGTAATTGCAATTACCTGATCATTCCGAATAGGAAACCGCCCTTTAAAACCATACTTAGTCTTCTAAGAGCCCACACATTACCTGGCTAAAAAATAAATGTTTTTTCTAGAACCAAATGACTGTTACCAAGACAATGGAGAGTTTTACCGTGGTAAGGTGAGTGTGACAGAGAACGGGGAAGAGTGTCTGGACTGGAATTCCTATTTCATCATTCAGAAAGGCGGTGATCCCATCAGCGATTATGCAGGCGATGATGGAATAGGTCCACATAACTACTGCAGGTGAGGAGTAATCTTGTGTACATATTGCATCTGTTTACTGATGAGATAACCTTGTTTGTACGTCGTGGGTAGAGTATATTTGAGGTACAAACTCTCTATGTACTCAAGCAAAACTTTGTCCCCCAAGGGGTTTTGTGAAACTCTGCAGCTTCATTGGAACAGTTGTCAGATAGCTTTCGTAACTGTATCTTGCAACTTGATTCAAAATTATTTTCATAAATGTACTGGTGTAGAGCATTTTAAAACTAATTTTTAAAATCTATGTTTATTCAAGGAACCCTGATGGAGACGATCAGCCCTGGTGCTTCATTAATAAAAATCAAACACTACAGTGGAACCACTGTAATGTTACGAAATGTTCTGGAGGTATAACACACACACACACACACACACACACACACACACACACACACACACACACACACACACACACACACACACACACACCGCTCCCCTCCCCTCCCCTCCCCCCACACACACACAGGTAACAATCTCACCCTCCACAGCTCTCATGTCCTCGTTTTGATTTGCCATCTACTCCAGCACCACCCACCATACCTACCATCCATGAAATAGATCCAACACCAGCCAGGCCAGACATCTCTGCTGCCCAGTTCTCTCAGTGCGGGAAGCCGCAGCCTAGCCTCACGTCCAGGATCTTCGGAGGGAAGAAGTCTGTTCCCGGGGCTCATCCTTGGCAGGTTTCCGTGCAGATAAGATCCCAGTTCTACTCCGAGTCATTCAGCCACTTTTGTGGAGGCATCCTCATCGAGTCCTGCTGGGTGCTCACTGCTGCACATTGCATGTAAGCTCCAGTAGTGTTGTTCTGAGCACAGTTTGAGTGTGGGAAAGGACATGCTCTTCATACCTCTAATTTTCTGCAGTGTGACCGGAGTGGACTGGCAGGTGGTGGTTGGAGGAGTGGACTTACAGAAGGATGAAGCACATGAACAGGCCGTTCCTGTGGAGAAGGTCTTTAAGCATGAGGGTTACTACAAGGATGTGTTCTCTGTTCACCACAATGATATCGGTGAGGTGCAAAAGTAGCAAGTATTTTATTTATTATTCAGTTCAATCAGGGTCGGCCCAAGCCTTCATGGGGCCCTAAGCAGAATTTGATCACGGGGCCCTACGCAGAATTTGATCACGGGGCCCTCAGCAATGTTAGCCCTAAAAGTTGTCATACAAACTTACCTTTATCTAGCTTCTTATGGTATGCTGTTTCTTTTCTTCTTTCTGCTCTCCTCTCTGGGGAGGATATGTCCTTTTTTGCGTCATGTCTTCTTCTTTTACAAACCATAGACCGTTACCGAAGTGCCGGTGAAATATCATTACATTATTGTTCTCTTACTGTGCGTGCATGACACACTCTGCGTGGACATGAACGTGACGTGACATCCGTTTACCTTGGATCACGTCCCAGATGAACTGATCCATAGGCCTATTAACTATCCAGATGTATCCAGGTGTATTCCTTTTTTGTATTATCAATTACGTTTGCATAATAGCAGGCCAAAATAAACATCACACACACACAAACAAAAAAAATCAGCGCTCTTCGGGCGCCCCTGGTGGTCTTAGGCCGGCTCTGAGTTCAATGTAATTAATTGCGGCTATCCACATAACAATTGTCACTTTTCTTAATTTCATTCTGTACTTAAATGTTAAATTAAATGGACTGATATCCTGTCACAAATGCACCTCTCCTTGCTTTGTGCCTGTCCTGTGCAGCCTTGCTTAAGCTCAAAGTCCTAGACAGTCCATACTGTGCCAAAGAAACACGTTTTGTGAAGACGGCCTGCCTGCCGACCCTGCCATTCCCCAGTGGGAGCGAGTGTGTGATCTCAGGATGGGGCAAAACTGAAACAAGTGAGCATCATTGGAAATCTGCATTGTTTACTACAGACTGCATCACAAACTGTCATAATGTAATGGTCAGAATAGATTAATATAATTTAGTCAAAAGGAACCACAGTATATTTGATTTGAAATAAAGCAACTGAATTGTGGAAAATAAAAAGGTCCAAGAAAATAAGACAAAAATAACCAATAATGGAAATTTGTTTTGAACTTTGGCAGCGCATGGATATTCATCCATTTCACCTACAGTATAGGCCAATAGCAGGCATATACATCAGGAAACAGAAAATAATGCCCCATAGATTTCCTTTTTATTTACGCCATAAAAAAATATATATTCATTGTATAGCACTAGATTTTGTTTTGAGAATGAAGTGATCAAGTCAAGCTATCACAGCCTACCAAAATAGCCTAACACTTTGGGTTGTCTTTTCCTTTTAGTCTCTTGATCTTGAACATATAACCTTAAGACTTGACCAGACGTGTTAGTGAACATATTTGAACATTACAAATTACCTGACCGCCTCTCTGCTGCTTCTCTCTTCCTGTCTCAGAGAACATCAGCCCCCAGCTGCTGAACGCTCGTGTTCTCCTCATCGACCAGGAGAAATGCAATGCCCCTCACGTTTATGGACACAAGCTAGGTGACAGCATGCTCTGCGCGGGCATCATGAGGGGAGGCATTGACACCTGCCAGGTCTGTTTGAGAGAGATGGGTCTTTTTTATTGAATAGTATTATATTAAAGGTACACTATGTGACTTTTGGTGTTTCAGAGAAGTGAACATTTTCTTAGTTATATTCTCATAACTAAATCAACAAACTTTACTCACAGGAAAATTGGATCCCTGGAACACAGGGAAAAAAAGTTACTTTCTCACTGTTGTGGTTAACGGAAGCAGGGTCCACACTTGTGTTTTAAAAAAAAACTTTTTCTAGTCTTACGTTTGGTTCCAGGAGCCTCAATTTTTTTTAGTTTTGAGGTATGATGATATAATTATTCAATACTAAGAATTACATGTAGAGAAAAAAAAATTTGTAGACTAAATGCAGGCTCTGCAAATGTAAACAAATCACTGTCCCCTGAAACTGCATAGTGCACCTTTAAACAAATGAGCCTGATTAAACATCCTTCCATGATTCCTGCAGGGCGACTCTGGCGGGCCCCTGGTGTGTGAGCGTAACGGGACCCACTATGTTGTCGGTGTGACGAGCTTCGGCGCCGGCTGCGGCGTGAGGAACAAGCCTGGTGTCTACGCCCACGTGGGCAGATTCATTGACTGGATCAATCAGAAAATGCTGTCATAAGGGCCCATAAGAATTACAATTAACTCTGTAATGTCCTCTTGTGTCAATAATACATTTTCCTTCTGTAAAAGTTTGTAAAAAAGCTCTCATCCCCATTCCCACGAAAGACAAACTTACAACTAATGATCCCATATGCGTGTGTATTTCTAACTCATGCATACCTTACTCTGGCAATACATTTTTTGCAGTCTATCCCATCCATGTAAATACAAGTATTATTATAATCTGGCTACCAAAAGAGAATAGAAAGCAAAGGAAAAAGAGAAAGAAAAGACATTGACTAAACCCTTTCAAAAGAAAGCTGAGCACAACAAACACAGTCAAAAATGGATCAGGTTAATATTAGCTGTTGTTTGGAATGAAAACAGTATGCCAGAAATTGACTTTATCTAGGAAGAAAAACAGCCCACAGCTTAGTTTGCCTTGAAAAAGAAAACAGTTTATTTGATCAGCAATACAACTAAGCATGTACCCCCAGCCCAGCTTTGAGTTCAAAGGGACACCGATTCAAATTCCCGAAGCTGAACCTGCCAGACAAAATGTAGATCACACACCATTTCAGTAGGCCTATACGTCCTACTCACTGAGCCTAGCTCAAAGTGCTATTAGATTAGCAGACCTCATAGGGAAACTGCTTGTTCTGCATGGCTGCGACACGTTTTTTTTTTGCTGCTCCTTGAAGTATGTTCTCTTCTCTAAAGATTAAATACAAAATAGAAGTAAAGAATCCTCTGCACTGCTGGCAATCTCTTCTCCAGCATCACATATCTTCTTAACACACTCAATATACAAAAGCAAAATGCAAATTTCCTATTTGATATTTCATACAGTCACAGTCACACCCTGAATTCATTGTTGGTATTCTTTGCTTGTACTGGTGTTGAACGTGGTCCTTTTTTAAACAAAAAGGTGATTTAACCCATTCAGAAGTTTTTAGAAACCATCAGAAATGCATTGCATTAAACCTGAAAATAAAGTTTCTGTGTGAATTCCTTTTTTGCTCACCACTTACGTTGACCATCATTTTGACTAACTTGACAAGTTCCGTCCCGATTCAACATGCTTGCACCCTTCTTTTAAATCATCATTTCAACGACATTTCACAGTTCACTGTTTCACCTGCAGTGGCACTGTTTTGACACTGTATTGGCATCTCATGTAACTACAGAGTCGCGACTGTCTTTTTCATCAAAGTAGATACCACAAACACCACCTGGAAAGTAATCCACTCAGTAAAAGCTAACCCCATACTTTGTGAAAGTGGACGTCGTGACCGTACTCTAAACACTATCATCTATAAAATAGAAAAAAATCGTCCCTGATTTATTAGTCTTCTATCGCGGCAGCTTTACTAGACATGGACATGGCGCTGACTGTGTTGTGGAGGGCAGCTGATGAAGAGGAGGTGGTGGTGCTGGACTTCTTCTCCATGGATTTGAAGGAGGTTGTGGAGGTGGTGGACTTTTTCTGAATGGACTGAATGGTCTTCTTCCTCTTGACGTGAAGGACCTCCATGGCGTCCATGTTGACGTCTTGGTGCGTCTCCTCGCTTGTCTCCACCTGCTCCGAGGTCTGATGCTGCTGCTGCTGCTGCTCAATCATCTGCTGCTGGCGATGCAACTGAAAGATCAGATTTATATATATATTTTTAAAGATAATTTTTTGGGCATTTTCAAGCTTTATTTGATAGTACAGAGTTGAAATGGGGAGATAGAGAGAGGGGGGATGACATGCCGTAAAGGTCCACGGGTCGATTGGTACCCGCGACCACTGCAACAAGGTCTGAGCCAATATGGTATACGCTCTATCCACTACGCCACGAGAGCACCCCAACCAGAGACATTTTTAAGGAAACATGGGTTGCGTTCCGAATCGCATACTTTCTACTATATAGTATGTAGAAAAAAGATTTAGGTTGTCCCGATTCTTGTGGCCAGATTTAGGATTGTTAGAAGTACCCGGATGTCCTACTTCATGCGGCCAAGATTGTTAGTGTTGAAAACTGCATCCTATTTGGGCGATTCTGACCCACAATCGCATGTGAAGTGACGTCACATCGACGAAGCCTCCATGTGAAAACAAACGGGGATGCGACGGATATAAAAGCAAGAGGCAAGATCAAGGCGCAATGTTATGATGAAATAAGAGAGTAAAGTATGTCCCAATAGTATGCCTACTGCATCCTAACCAGATTCTTTTTATCGTCGGATGTAGTATGTAGAATAGAAAAAAGAAAGAGTATGCGATTCGGAACGCAACCATGTACTTGGCCCAACTCCTCTTTCAGATGCTTACCATGCAACCAACTCCCCAAATTACCCCACATAGTTAGAAGCATTTTGTGGATTTCGATTTACAGGAACTTTTAAACCGTTTACAGAACACATCCACCAGTGTTCCCTCACCATCATCATGTGCTGATAATTTGCGATAGCTTCGTCAGTAGTGACTCCCTCAGCGAAGCCCAGCTCTGCGGCCCGGCGGGCCAGCTCGGCCTTGTGGGAGCCGGGAGGGGTCCAGCCCGCTCCTTTCATCCAGTTCAGGTCTGCCTTGTAGTCCACCTGCAACAACAGCGGGTAACAGTTAGACATTTTAAGTGTGGGAGGTCTGATTTTTGTTCTCTTTGTAAATTTACAGTTACAGAACCTGTTCTGTGTATAAACACCGGACTATATTTTAGCGCACATGTGGTACGGACAGGAAGCGAATGATGAGTAGATGGATTTTTTAACAAAAAGTGTTTCGGATTTAGATGACTGACTCCACCTTTAAGTCATGGCCTCAAAGAGAACCTGGGACCAGTTTTTCTCCAATGGATTGCATGGTGTAACAAATAATTTGGTGTCACATCACATACATAGAGAACATACATACATGTGAATCAAGTGATGACACTTACAGCAGAAAAGACACTTAAGAAACAACCTATTCTACATGCACCATGACTTACGTTACTCTGCAGCTTGTAGGCCTTCTTGGCGTGCTTGACGTTGAGCTGCTCATTGTCACATGTGTAGTCGTGGAGCTTGTGGCGGTAGGTGAGGTCGCTGGCCTGGGCCTGACTCTTTTTGGCCTGCAGGAACTCGGGCTGGTCGGCGTGCATTTTGAAGTGGGCCTGGTCCTCCTTGGACTGGCGTTTATACTCCAGGTTGCTCTGGAGTTTGCTGGCCGCCATGGAGTGCACCATTTTGGGGTCGTCCTCCACACAGAGCAGCCCCACCTGCTGGCCCTTCTCCTTCACATGGGACTCCTTATAGCGGAACTGTGGGAGGGGAGTTTTACATTTTCAGACATCTTGTACGGCTTTCTTGAGTGAATAATATATATTTAGTTTTTTTGGGGATTTAATTCCAATGCAAGTACCTCGGAATACTCAGTTCAAGATAAAGAGGCCAAGCTGTTTTTTTTTTCCTAAAGGTCCCCGAGGAACCTTTAGTTTTTGTTAATTCTTGCACCCCCTTTGGACAAAAGCGAGAGTGTTTTTACTACACCAGCTGTAGTTCCTGGGTGAGCGTACCCATATATAAAAATAGCATTCTTTACACTGATGGCCTCGTTTGCTGTTACATGTAATTCATGATCATCAGAGGAAAAATTTGACTGTTTCAGAAAAAAACAGCTTGAGCTGCTAATGAATCCTATGTTGGGCTTTGAAAATGTTCCAAGAGAGACTAAAGGGACTCAGATCTTGTGACAAACTGAACCATCACATGAACTTACATCACTGGCAATTTCTCTGGAGGCCTTGGCGGTTTGGAAGGGAATGGCATCCAGCTTCAGGTCATAGCCCAATGTCTTCACTTGCTCCCCAGACGCCTTGTAAACTTTCTTTGTGGGAAAATAATTTTGCAGACAAGAATGTCACAGAGTGATACCGGAAATTCCCATTTGGATTTCAAAACAAACAAACATTTGCTCTTATTTAGGATTGTTACAAGTTGTCTGAGGCGTGTCTTACATCGCTAATCTGCAGGGCATTCATCTTGGCTCTGACGAAGTCTGGATCATCGTGATGTAACGTGTACTTATGCATGTCGTCGTTCTTCCCAGAATGGTACAGCCTCTGCAGCGTGAAAACACGAGTAGGATATCAGCATTGTCATTAGCATTTATTTTTTGCATTTTTACAGTTAGGACAGTAAAATGAGACTTTGAGTTATTCCTTCAGCTTGTGCATCTTTTCAGCCCACCTCACTGCACTGTTGATAGCTCGACTTAGCGTGCAACATGTCAGGGGAGTCAGTCACCGAGGTGAACCTCAGGCTGTCTGGCAGCTGACGATACTTCCTCTGCAAGAGAGAAGACGACAAACGCTTTAACAGTGGTAAAGGCAGATGACTGAGACTTTGGATGAAATGAAACATGTTTCTTTATTCTTGAAAAAAATAAACATATTCAGTGGAAAATTAACCTTTACCTTTTCACACTTTTAAATAGCAACACTAACACTACGTTACGACTTTGGGAGGACAAATACAAAGCAATTAAACACAAATGTAGAACTCATAATTTCCTTTTAACAGAGAATATAAAGCAAATTGTAAATATGGGAAACGCGACTTCATTTGCGATGAGCTGATTCCACTATTTATAAATATTTAAAATGTTCTTGAAAACTTTAAGGCTAAAGGTTTCTGCTGTGGAAATGTATTCCTGGCAGTTGAAGAACTTAGACTCCATTTAAGATTATACGATAACAGATTAAACAATATATACATTTTTATATATTTTTTTCTCTCATGTCATCATATTATGAGGGACGCCCTTAATATTTTCAGAATGTTGGCCACATCCCATGTAGTATAACCATTATCAATTGCCACATGTAGCCTACTCACATCGCTTATAAGATTTCCAGCGTTCTTAGCCGACTCCATCTGAGGTGCACCCACGCCGTCCCAGGCCACTCCTTTCATGAAATTGAGGTCTGCCTTGTAGAGTTTCTAGACATAAGGCAAAACAAACAAAAAGAAATTCAGTCCAGTTGAATCGCTTTAACCCATTGATGACTATGGCAATCTAGGATGCATGTCCTTAATGCCTGAGGGTTTTCTGAAAAAATAGTAGGAATTGTCAAGTCTACCAAAACCTTAATATCTAAGCCTGTGTAGCACATAGAAACATGAAATAAAATACATTTAAAAGTTAAGGTTCACAGGTTTTATTTAAACATGCTCCCTTAGCGCTTACAAACCAACAAATATTTCTAAAAATCGTCAAAATGAGATGAATTAGAAAATTATTAAATATTGTTAATAAATAGATGCAATGTGTTGTGTGATTTTCGTCAGTAGTCTATAGTAGACCTTGATTCTGCGCACCAAACGCCACTAACTGTTCTGTCGCCGACATAGCTGGCGTATTTTTTTAATTATTTTGTTTTATTTTTTTATTTTTTATTTTTTTGATTGACATGATTTTTGGCAAACCACACAACTTTTGGGTGGTCACGTGGTCTTAAAAAAATCAACAAAACCCACCTCATGTGTATTTGAACCAATGACAGTGCATTCTATGCTGGGAATGCCATGAAAATTAGATAAAGTAATAATGCTGCGCGACGCAGCATCAGGCAGGAGAGCCAATGTGGCATCGCGCAGCAGCCGTCATCAATGGGTTAATAATATCCCCCTTTTTTCTGCCTCCTTCCCATCCAGGCCTCTCACCTCACTCTGCAGGTTGTAAGCGGTTTTGGCCCACTTGACCTTCATGTCATCGGGCAGCACGGTGTAGTCGTGCAGCCTCTTCCGGTAGTCCTGTTCGCTGGCGAGGGACTGGGCGTTCTTGGCCGTCACCAGGTGAATCATGTCTGCGTTGAGGTGGAACTTGCTGCTGGCCGTCAGCGCGTCCTTGCGGTACTCCTGGTCGCTGGCCAGCCGGCCCGCATGCAGACACTGCAGAAGGTGAGGGTCGTCTCCCACACTTTGGATCCCGATGTGCTTCCCCTTCTCCAGCACGTGGTTGTGTTTGTAGTTGTACTGCAGAGACACAAAAGTCCCTTTCACACATAGTTCTGGCTCAATTCAAACTACAGCCTTTTTTTGCATATTCCCTGCAATTTTACTAGGTCTTGAGCAGGCAAATTGGAGGTACAAAAATGCCCTAAATTCCATTCTGTTTTCTGTTCACACATGAGCCATTCCTGTCATGCTGGCAAATTGCTGGAAAGGTCTGCATGGGTGAAAGGGGCTTTTGTGGTTATATTACATTACATGTGGTTGTATTACACCACATGTGCATTCGGTTTCTACTTTTTTGGTGGATAGAGTATTTTTGTTGAACATCAATCTACAGTAGTCAATATTAGATCAAATAGATTAAAATCTAGTATGATCTTACATCACTGGCGATGCCTGTGGAGCTCTTGGCGGCCTGGAAGGGGATGTCCTGCATGGTGAGTTTGTAGCCCTGAGCCCTGAGAGTGTGCCAGGATTCTCTGTACTTGACCTGGAGCAAAGAGACAAACAACCCATGATCATTAAACTTAACTTAACTTTACAAACACACCCACACAACCACACACACACACACACACACACACACACACACACACACACACACACACACACACACACACACACACACACACACACACACACACACACACACACACACACACACACACACACACACACACACTTGTTTATAGTACAGGTCACTACCTCACTAAAGTTGGCTGCATTGATCTTTGCTTGTGTCATCTCTGGTCTCTCACTCGTTATAGTGTAATTATGCTGCTCGTTCACCCCTTTCTCTTTGTACAAACGCTGGGAGAGAGAGAACGAGAGACAGAGAAAGAAGGAAAACAAATTTAATCAAATTTAATGACGTCTTCTGTCTTTTGCTCTGTGCAATTTCATTTAGCAAAAACTAAAGACAAAAAAAAGAAATTAGAAAAAATATCACAGATATAAAACAATAAGCTGAACTTCTCACTTCATTTGTGAGCTGTCCACTGTGTTTGGCGTGGACCATGTCTGGAGAGTCAGCGACAGAGGTGTGCTTGAAATTGTATGGCTGCTGACGGTACTTTGTCTGTTGTGGAAGAAACAACAAAGATGGCTTTGGTGAGCTTTGGTAGATTTCAAGGAAAAGCAAGGCAATGTTTTGTAGTCTAAAAAAGGGAAATCAACATCCAAGATGCCGAAAAAAGACGATGAATATCAACACACAAGATGTGTAGGTAATAATTGCTCTAAGTACTGCACAAAGTAACGCTAAAACAAATAGGGGAAGGGAAGAAAAAACATGTCCTACATCACTGATGAGTTCTGTGGCCCTCTTGGAGCCTTCAATTTGCAGGGCCCCGGTGGCAATCCACGCTGCACCTCGCAGGTAGTTCAGGTCTGAGCGATACACGTTCTGTCACCGACACACACAGAAATACATAGTTTTAACAATTCAAAAGTTCCAATTCCACCATTTTCACATACACACGGAAGTACAGTAACTGCTTCCAAGAACCTTCAGAACAATAATATCACAACGTATGCAACAATTTACTACTAATGAGAAATAATGTTTGTTCTGTATGAAAACATCTTTGACAGTCAGTAACTCCTCAAGAGCTGGCTAAACACTTTATAATAGCACTTTTTTACTTATTTTTTCTCATTGTTTTTGTTTTGTCTTTATATGTATTTGGTTTTGGGATATTGATGTTGATGTTTTACTTGAAATGTGAGCTTGACACCATAGGGTAATAGAACACACCAAGGTAATACTGTTAATGATGTATTTTTAATTTTTTTTTAAACAAATGCAGAGTTATTATAGCAGTATATTTCCTCCTCACCTCGCTCTGAAGGGCGTATGCTTTCTTGGCAGCCTGCACCTTCATGTCATCGGGCAGCGTGGTGTACTGGTGCAGGGTGAGCCTGTAGTCCTGTTCACTGACCAGAGACTGGGCCTTCTTAGCATGGGAGACCTCCAGCATGTCCATGGACAGGTGGAACTTGGAGTGATCCTTCACAGAGTCCTGCTTGTACTTGATCTGGAGAGGCCGAAAAAGGGAGGGGGAGAGTGTTTGTTGTATGATGTATTACTTTGTTTGCTTCTTTAAAGGTGCTCCGAGGAACTTTCAGTTTGTGTACATTATTGCACCCCCTTTAAACAAAAGCGTAAATTTTACCTACGCCAACTGTTGTTCCTGGGTGAGCGTAACCATGACAAAGGCATTAAGAAAAACCCATATACAATAGCATTATTTGCACTGATGGTCTCGTTTGCTGTGACGTGTCATTTATGATCCTCAGAGGAAAAATCTAAATGTTTCAGGAATATTTAAAAGTTCCCAGTAGCACCTTTAAGGTCTATTTTGTCCGCTAAATTATTGTTACACTTACGTCGCTCTGCAGCTTACTGGCGTGGACCGAGTGAGCGATGTTCATGTCATCCTGCATTCCCTTCAGTCCGATCATCTTCCCTTTGGTCTTCTCGAATTCTCCTCTGTACTTTTGCTGAAATGACAAAAAAAAATCACGATAAAGACTGTTAAAGTAAGCTTTCATTTCTCTTACGCCGAAGGTCCATTTAAAAAATATATATGACAAGAAGCCTAAATTGCAAGCTCACATCGCTGAGGATTTCTGCCGACGCTTTGGCCGATTGGAAAGGAATGGCGTCCAGACGCAGCTTGTAACCTCCATCACGTATCTTTTTCCAAGATTCCTTGTAGGAGCTCTGGAAATGGACAGGGCAGATGTAAAAACCTCACAAACAAGGCATCAGACTGGAAATCCATGTTGATGAATTTGATGATTTTAGTGTTTGTGTATTTTATTTTTTATTTTTTACCTCGCTCAGGTTGACAGCATTGAGCTTGGCCTGAACCATCTCTGGCAGCTCTCCACTGAGTGTGTAGTTGTGCTTCATGTTCTCACCCTTCTCCCTGTACAACCTCTGCAATGACCAAAGCAAGGCTTTAATGATCTGATCAGCTGGTCTTCCACAAGGACCTGCTGTACCTAAGCTTGTCAGTCTATATTTATATCACCTTATATTTATAGTATTTATGAGAGGCCATCAGTGCAATAGTTAGACATGCTGAGTTTGGCCTATTAAGATCAAAAGTATCACATTCAAGCAACGTGTTACAAATCCTTATACATCAAGGTGATGCAAAGGCATCAGACTTACCGCACTTTGGTTATACTTTCTTCTGCATTAAACAAAATACACAAAATGACAGCTGCACTTACGTCAATGGCCAGTTTGTTGCTGACTTTGGCTTGCATCATCTCTGGAGTGTCTTCAACACTGGTGAACTTCAGAGCACTCACATCCTGACGGTATTTTTTCTAGATATATATATGAAATATATGAAGAATTGAGTGAGAAGAATTGCACATCGGTTGATGAACAGTAGACTGTGTTGTCACAAACAGTTCAAAATATAAAAGCTTAAAATGAAACAAAAATTAATAAAAATATTTTTTTCATCATACAATAGATATGTAGATACATGGAGGAACTCAAGGCTCTGTTCTATTTATGTGTGGTCTGCTATTTCACGTGGTCTAATGTTGGAAACCCCGACTGGAATGGCCTCTTAAAATAAGCGGCTGCCTATGAAGAGGATATGAATAGAGTCTGGTGTCACCAGTCTGCAATAGATGTGTCACAGGAATACCTGTTGTATGTGCTGTTTGCATGCATTCACAAAAATGCCTCTATAAAAAATAATAGTCTGTGAATGAAAAGGATGCTTCGTGAAGAAAATCAAAAATAAATCAAAAGGCTATTGTGAAAAAGTGGTGAACAGTTCAGGCAGGAGTTGAATTGGCAATATATGTTTTAGATTAAAGGCTAGATTAGTAAATCTTTTTTGAAAGTCACAGCTACAGTTACTTTAATCAATTAATCGCGTCTCTTGTTAAAGCAGAGTGTAGTCCACGTACTTAACCCAGTTTCTGGAGAAAAGGAATGGTCCACGTTGCTTTAAATATACTGTATTCTGACCTAAGCAGTTAACCCAGATATGCTCCTTCCAGTCCCAAGTTACACAATCATGCTTTCCACTTTCCCCACGTGCCCTCTATTCCAAATTACCTTTTGAAACAGTGCTCCAGTTATAAATAGCACTTAATTATACACAGCAATATTGGTTTAAATTACATTTGATTTCCAATACAATTACCATTAACCAGGGAAGTGTTAATAAAGGTCTGCTCTGCCATGTAAGTAATACTACACTTTAGCTCCCCATTTATCTTGCCAGACGGCGATTAAGCATTCCTGTCTAGACAAAATAAGACAAACTGAGAGCTGATTATCAATCTCTGATCAACAAATATTTTAATTGTACTTGATGACCATTATCAGTTATGTTGTTTTTCATGATGATTTTCAATGAATTTTCAATGAAGGTTTCATCAAAGTCAAGCACGCAAAACTGCGCAGGCATTTCTCTAAATTCAACATTACCAACTATTTTCATCCTTTAGGCAGCACCAACATTTCAGCAATGCATTGTGGGTCATAGATTACCTCGCTGACCATATCCCCGGCTTTCTTCGCCTGCTGGACGTCCAGAGATTTTGAGGCCTCCCAGCCGACGCCCTTCATCCAGTTCAGATCTGACCTGTACTGTTTCTGAATACACAAACACACACACACACAAATTTCACTTTCAAATGCCAAGATTTTGTAGTTAATGAATCCCTCTAGCAATACAACAAGTTGTTGTTTGGATGATGAACAATTGGACTTACTTCACTCTGCAGTCCATAGGCCTTCTTAGCCCAGGCAACATTCATGTCAGTTGCCGGGGTAGTGTAGTCGTGAAGGACAGTCCTGTAGTTGGTCTCGGTTGCCAGGTCTTGAGCCTTCTTAGCGTGGCTGATGTTCAGCATGTCAAGATGAACACTGGCAACAAGATTCATTTCATATAGAGAATGAATAGGTTTGTTTCAAAATACTATATAGCACAAGATTTAAGTCCAATTACCGTGAAATTACTCCGAATAAGGGCTTATTGGTTATAATTTTTGTCATTCCCACTTATAAAGAAGGATTCTAAAAGCACATAATCTTTAAATTGCTAAAGTTCTTAAAAGTAAACAGGTTATTTGCCACAATGTCAGCCATTTTAAGCCGCTGATGAATTTGATAATAAAGGAGATATAATAGCCTTTAAAATGAGTCATCTGTGTTTTATGAAGATATGTGTGATTTGTATTGATTGTTAACCCCGAAATATGAAATAAGACCTGTAACATCTTTAAGGAAACAGGCTGTAGGAATTTTGTTCATCTTGCTTTCCTATGATGCACTTATTCTAGGTTGAGGACAATAAACAAGCTTTAAATCAAGGGTCTATTTTACCAGCTATATAACCTGGCATCTCAGGTGAAATGTTAACCTTTATTCGACCTCATTCGAGTATATATGATTCTAAAGAGACAAGATTTGAGACAACGGTTCAAACCATCCCTCCCCCCCACCCCTTGGAGGTCAAGAGCCTCACCTGAATTTGTTCTTTGTGTCCTCGTAGTGCTTCTTGTAGTCACGGCCACTCTGTAGTTTGGTGGCCAGAGCAGAGTGAGCCATCTGAGAGTCATGACTGGAGGACTTAATGCCAATCACCTTGCCTTTGTTTTTCTCATAGCTCTCCTTGTATTTGATCTGAAAAGGGGTCAAGTTATTAGTGTTTTTATTTTTGTTTGTTTGTTTTTTTAACCAAAAAGTTCATCACATGTACTAATCTGTAACTATTCAGATAATTATATATAACATATAGTATATAGTAATATATATATATATATATATATAGTTGATTGTGCTTAAAAAATTTGGATTTTCCGAATAACTCACATTACTGGCCAGGTCTCTTTTGGCTTTGGCGGTGAGTATAGCGATGGAGTCCAAACTCAGCTCAAAGCCCTTTTCCCTCTGCTTCTCCCAGTTACTCTTGTACACTTTCTAAAAACAAAACATAAAGCAGAAATCTGTATTACCTTTGCATTCATGCAGACAGTGTAATACTTCTAAATTGTAATTAATATACCTATATAGTCCTACTTTATGCATATAATCTGATTGGGTATCCTGCTTGCACAGTGACAAGAAAGCACTTAAAATATAAATACAGACTATTTGTTAAACTTAACCTCTGCGCAATTACTGCTCTACTATAGGAGATATACTGTACATTTACATGATAGCAGATATTTGTACCCAGGGATCAGTTTGAGATATTATTGGATTAATTGCTTACAGGTAATAGTCTAGGAACTTCATATTGATGTCACTATGAACAATTTGATGCTCTTCTTTACACCAGTGTTACCATATGGCATGATCATTGTAATGGAATTCACTCAACTTACCGAGCTAAGAAGGTCAGCGTTGGCTTTTGCTTGTTTGAAAAGGGGCTCGTCTTTTGTCATGGTGTACTGGTGTATCATCTGCTCTCTGTCTGCTTTGTACGCCAGCTAAAAAATAAAGGATAAGACGGATTTGTGACGTGGGAGCGCTCAGTGAGTAAAATGTACATGATTGCAGCTAATGACTCAAAGGCCTTACGCCGCTCTGAAGCTCCTGGCTCTTCTTGGCGTGTTTGATGGAGAGATCGTCCGCCACTTGAGTGAACTTGATGCTGTCTGCCTTCTGACGGTATTTAGTCTGTGAAGGCAGTAGACACAAAAGATAAACATATAGGGCCTATAACACAATTAAGGTTGAACAAGCTGAAAAGTGTTCACACAAACATGTAAC
Organism: Hyperoplus immaculatus; assembly: GCA_949357725.1. Taxonomy (NCBI): domain Eukaryota; kingdom Metazoa; phylum Chordata; class Actinopteri; order Uranoscopiformes; family Ammodytidae; genus Hyperoplus; species Hyperoplus immaculatus. Next base: position 17,347,726 of record OX442366.1, on the reverse strand, counting down.
TATAGTTACTGACATCACTGAGCATCTCTCCTGCTTTCTTGGCCTGGGTAACGTTCAGACATCCCTCTGTCTCCCAACCCACTCCTTTCATCCAGTTCAAGTCTGAACGATACTGGTTCTGTGGGGCAACAAAAAGGCATATTAACCAAAGGGGAAATTCAAGACCAGCCAATACATTTTAAAGGTCAAAGGTATTGTGCAAAATGCAGCTTTTTTCAACATTATTATGGGTCCCTGGTGTGACTCCCAAAGTATGAGATAAACAAACCTCCCTCTTTTTTTCCTTCCACCTTTTTGAAAACTTGTGTTTAAAAACCAAAGTCAGATTTATCTCCCCTTATGCCATACCCCCCATTGTTAGGTGGTAGGATGGCCTGAAGGAAAGAGGGGACCAATAACAACCATGAGGTAGCTGGTTCAATCCCCAGCACTGGACAGGAGGGTGTTATTTGTAAAACTAGTGGTGACTGGTATTACATCTACGGAGCCAACAATCTCTAGCATTGTGTCCTTGAGCAAGGCACTTAACCCCAAAACTGCTCCAGGGGTGCTGTACTATGGCTGACCCTGCCCAAGTACCCCCTCTGAAGTGGAAAACTTGAGAGGGGATGTGCTAAAAGAAAAATGTCAATGTGGCCTGTGTACAATTGACTTAATTACTTACTTATTATCAACCTAACATAGCACTACCTCCACCTGTGATAAGCACACCGCTAGATACACTACTGGCAGTTAGATTCCAACTGGCAGTTTGATTCAGAGCAGACTTATCTAAAAGGGAGTGTTTCAGACAGAGGCTGAAAAGAGGAGATTCAGCAATGGCAATGTGAGAAATATAAAGGTTTTCTCTCCCTCTTTTCCCTCACCTCACTTTGCAGAGAATAGGCCTTTTTGGCCTGCAGGACCTTGATGTCATCAGAATTGACGGTGTAGTCGTGCAGCTTAGTGCGATAGTCCAGGTCACTGGCGAGAGCCTGAGCTTTTTTGGCGTGGCTCAGGTTCATCATGTCCAGAGGAAGGCTGTACTGGGACTGGCCCTCCTTGGAGCCCTTCTTGTACTCAATCTAAAGTGTTGACAATTAGAGAAAAAAGAAAAGAAAAAAGGGGGTTACATTTCGAGTGTACAAGTGAGTATGAAATATATGTAAGTGTGCTGATGAAAATGACTCCTGCTTACATCGTTGTTGGTCTTGGACATAGCGAGATAGTGCAGAGTCTTGGAGTCACTCATGTTGGCCCCGACCGCCCTCTCCTTGTCCTTCATGTAGGTCTCTTTGTACTTGATCTGAAACACATGCCCTCCTGATTTAATTTCATTTCCTAGCTATTATATTGGATTAAACCCATTTGGGTATTTTTGCTCACATTACTGGCGAGGTCACGGGAAGCCTTAGCTGCTTTGACACTCAGGACGTCCACGCCGATGTCGCAGGCTTTAGACTTGGTTTTCTCCCACTCCTCCTTATATTTAATCTGGAGTGGTAGAAAACAAATAACGAAATGAATCAATTAAAGAATGGGAGGTTATTTCTTTGTGTTATTGCTCAGGCGTGCACATGCATATTCAAAGCCTGAACGCGGGCTTGTGCTTGCTTGTGTTTTAACTTACATCACTGCACAAGGCGGCATTGGCTTTTGCCGTTTTGATTTGGGGCAGGTCCTGGGATAGCGTGTACTGATGTTTGGTCTTTTCATAGTCCGCCTTGTAATTGAGCTAAAAGACACATTAATAAAACGTTCAGCAAGTCAGCTCAGTGCTCGAAAGTAGAGTGAAGTGTGCATCTTAAAAAAGTGCAGATACAGCTGGTGTAATATCTATCAATCCTTGGTATGTTTATGTTGTTGTCATAATGCGGTTTACTCACTTTGCTGACAAGACTAGCGTTTTTCTTTGCTAAAATAATCTCCGGCGTGTCCGTCACTTGACGGAACTTGACCTGGTCAATGTGTTGCCTGTAGTTCTTCTGCAGTCACAAAGGAAACAGTTTACACAAATAATAAATGTATCACATAAGATGATCCAAAATATTTGTTACAATTATAAGGCATTTGACACTTAAGGCTCGGATTTGACTTGAGAAAACTCACATCTTTCAGTGGGTCAAGTTTCCTCTGGCTTTTGTAGCCTGGTGTGCTGGTGGCTGGGTAGCTGTATTCACCCTGCTCCTGTTCAGAGCCTTGTTTATAAGAAATCTGGAATTTGCAAAAAGCAGAGCTCATTTTAGACATTAATAATTTAGCTGAACATAGCCTGTGATAATTCCATGAAAGATAAAGCTTACGTCACTGGCCAGTTTCCTGGCTTTCATGGCGTGCATGGTCCTCTTATCAATTCCTGAGTCTTGATAGTTGCCCTTCATATCAGCGGTGTACTTCTCTTTGTACTTGTTCTTTTTTTAGAAGTATAGCATGAGGAGGAAAAGTCAACACAACATCGAGGGGTCATAGGTATTAATCGAAAAGTGTAACATACTTACATCACTTGTGAACTTGGCGACTTTGGCGGCATTTTGAAACTGTGGTGTCTCACAGAAGTTGATGCTGTGACCTTTGGTGTTTTCCAAGTCCTTCTTATACTCCACCTGTGCAAAAAAACGTGACATAATGTTATTGCTGCCCCGTGCTTACTATAAATCCTCTGCCACCACTCAGTCACCATTATTGACCCTCCATCATCACTCAAGAGTGGCTGAGACAAACCTTTAATCTTGAAAATGCTTTGTTGAGCCTAACAATGACGGCAAAAGAACATTTAACATGTCAGCCCATGTTCCAATTTTAAAACCGTGAGTCACCTTTAGACACCCGGGAACATCCTTCTCAGACAAGCTAAGACTACTGCGGTTGAATAATGTTTCAGGATGGTTTCGAAGGGGAAGGCAAGACTAGGAATAGATGCCGATAGCTAAGATTTCTATGACATATTCCCGTGGCTCAGAATAGTTGCTCAAGCCCTGTGTTCTTGTTGTGTGAAGTAACTTCAGTTGGCCGTGACCTTGGAGGTAAGCTGAAATTCCTCCGGATGGCATGTCAGCGATGCAGAAAATGCAAGTTGGGGATGGCTTCATGTCAGTTGGAAACTGATACAGTGTTCCTAGTATTTCCCTCTCTTTTACACACAAACACACACACACACACACACACACACACACACACACACACACACACACACACACACACACACACACACACACACATGCACCTTGTGTGTTTTTCATCTTAAATGGCTTTGACATATACTGTACGTTTGTTTTTTAAAGATGATTTTTGGAGCATTTTTGCTTTTATTATAGGTTTTGGAGAGACAGAGTTGAAGTGGGGCAGAGAGGGGAAGACATGCAGAGAACTGACCCGGGCGGGATTTGAACTCTACTGGGCGACGCTCTGACCACTGCGCCACAAGCACCCTTTGTCATATAGTTTAGCGTGGATTAAATTCTACGTATACTTATTAAAAAAATCTTCTTGGACTAAAGATAAGATTGTAGGTCTGACTAGCTTACCTCACTAACGAGCTTGTTGATCTTGCGGGCGTTCTTCAGGGCCAGATTGTCCTCGGCTGTCAGGCTATGGAAGTGGGAGGTGCCCTTCATCTTTTTTAAGTCCTTCCTGTATTTTAGCTGGAAAAAAAGAGAAAGATTTAAAAGATGATTTGTACGGTAGGACCACATGTCGTATGCCTGTGGGATCAGGAGATCAGCATTACACACATGCATGCCGCACACAAACAGTCTAATTTAGTCAGGGTGGAGAGTTTAAAGAATGACGACATGGGAAAGCTTTCTCATTGTAGTCCCTCATCTATTCTGCCCAGTGATAACAAGGGCAGGATGATGGATGAAAGCCGAAGCTCTTACATTTTGAATTTACAACCTGTGCTTTTCATTGTTTTTTTATCTGCACAACTTGCCAAGAGATCAGATGGACCAACCTTCCCAACTACTTTGTCGTTAGATACAAGATCAAATATATGGTATTTTTGTTTTTTTGTTTGTTGTTTTTTTAGCACTAAGGCTTTGGTTTGGGTACTCACATCGCTAGCATTTTCCTGAGCCTTCTTTGCGAGAACATAACCCGGCGTGATCATGGCGGGGAAGCTCCCTTTGCCTCTTTGCTGCTCATACTCCTCAGTATAGGCAATCTGCAAACAGGGAAGGACCACATACTTTAATTCAGTTTACTCACACTTCCAAAAATACAGGAGCTAATACAAATCATTCATAATTATTTGCTGTGTAAACCTGCAAATAATCTGTACCTCTGTTCCTAACTCATTGATATGAAACTTGATGAGTAAATTCCTCACCTGGCTGAAGTTCCCTGCATTTTCCCTGGCGTGGACTGCCTCGGTTACTGCTGCCTCCGAGCTGGCTTTACCTTTCATCTCCTGCTCGTACACTTGACGATATTTTATCTGTGGGGACATTAGAAACAATTACAAACCGTTGATGTCTGGGTGGGGGGAAGGTCTGCAACAATGTTTTTCCGTGCATGGGTGTAGATATACAATTGTCTACTCACATCACTGGCCTGCTCACTGGCCTTCTTTGACACCATGTATCCAGGTGTGAGATGTGCAGGAAAACTACCTTTCCCTCTCTGCTGCTCGTACTCTTCTGTATAGGCATACTGGAGGAACGAAAAAAAAAAACGATTCAGAAACACAGTGACTGCTAAATGCTGCCGGTTTGATCAGTGACATCTAGTTTTATAAATGAAATAATAAATGCTCAGATATGATGACCTCGTCATTAAAGGCTTGACGGAAAGCTTACATCGCTAACAATTTGCCCCTGTTTCTTGGCCAGAAGGACTTCTGGAGGGTCAACAAACGTGGTGTACTTTGAAACTCTTTCTTCATGTCCTTTTTTGTATTCCAGCTGAAGAGAAAGAAAAAAAGGAAGTGTTTTTTGGCTCCTTGGATTTGTGATAAAGCCGCGTCAAGCACACGCAGAAACACAGCAAGGAATTGGCTTATGTGGATCATGAATGTTTCAAGTTTGGTCCATCTAGTCCAGAATGGTAAACAAAAAGAAAAAAAAAGAAAATGAAATATCATAAACACTTACACTACTGGCCAAAGTATTGGCATTTTTAGCTGCCTGGTAACCTGGGGTGATCAAGGCAGGGAAGCTGCCTTTTCCTTTTGACTGCTCATACTCCTCTGTGTACTGCACCTGCAATAGAAGCACAACATCAATCAGGGAATTTTCACGAATATTGATGCAATATAGAGAGATTTCATGACACGATGACCCCAGTGTTTAGGTTTTATAAAAGGAGAGACTAAATGTGTACTTACATCGCTGCTGTTCTGCTGGGACTGTGACATCATTACTGTCTGCTGGTTGGTCACTGTGCCTGAGTACCAGCTCTGCTGCTGTGAGAACTCTGACTTCGACTGAAAGGTCTGCTTGAATATGGAAGACAAACCTGATCATTTTCAACCACTCGTGAGAGAAGTTACACACTGTGACTTTGATTTAAATGTTGTTTAAATCATCTTCTGCCGTTAACTTAGCTTCTAAGAACTCACACTATATTGCGATTTAATACAGTGCAAAGAAATATGTTTTCACACAGCAGAGTTGCCAACAGAAACAAACGATTTGACTAAAATTATACCCTATATCGAACAGAAAAGAACATTTTTAAGAAGCTTGATGCATCAACAGTGGTCAGCTTAGTAAACTAAGTTAAAGTCCCCATGATCACTAAAATCAAACCAACATTTACACGTCCAATATTATTATTTGGAGGAAAACTTCGGATAACTGCACACATTAACTTAGCTGTTTTCCAAGAAGGTCAATGTACAAAGAAAATAAAAAAATAAAGTAGTTTTTATTTCTGCTTTATACATCAAACATATGCAAAACAAAAACTTATTTGGGGTTTAACTGGATGCAAGGTGCCAGTTGCTTTATACCGAGAGCTCACCTGGCTGTCCATCTGACTGGCTAGAGCTAGGCTTGCCTTCTCCAGCTCCATGGACCTCTTGCCATGGTGGAAGGTAGACATAAATCGCTCACCGTCTTCCCGATACTTCAGCTAGAGGTGCACATAAACAACAACAAGTGTTAAGCCAAGGCCAGCACACGTTTGCACATGCACATTCTAGACACGTGAGCAACACCATTGCTCTTTGGTAGATTGGAGGGAAACGCAAATCGAACTAAAAACTAAAAAAAAAAAGTCAGCCCTGACTGATATTTACTAATTGGCTTCAGATCTAAGGAGCCAAACCTTGCTCTTGTCTTATCGTCGGCTTCAAACCCAACAACCTCAGCTCACATGCTAAATGATGAAGGGATACTTTTAGTGTGCTGTTATTAATAACTGAGATGTTCCAATAATCAAGATGAAGCTGGACCTGCCAGGAAGGATCCAGAAAGGAGCGCCGAGTGACGAAACTCGCTGAGCTGTTTGCTAAATATTCAAAGCTTATAATAGAATATCTACAATGCAGGAGGGGATAAGAGTGACTTTTCTGGATCATCATGGCTATTGGTCTAACAATAAACTTTTGGCACACACATTCTACCTTAACTCTAAAAGTGCTAAAAAAAAACGTTTAAGTAAGAGTATGCTTTTCAGTAGTAACTAATGAACAGAAGTTATGCATGGTAGCCAAAGAAAGATTTTGACAGGTTTAACGGGTTACTAAGCATCATCTGAGGTCAGATCAAATATCAACAAGTCTTACACCTATGTAGTGGCTAATAGCAGTAGCTGATAAGCCTACTAGCCTACTGCTAATATAAGCATAAGAGATTTGCATGAACCAATGGACACAGACGGACACTGACAGACGGGAACAGGTGGCGGGGGGCAGAGCAGAGGAAGGGATTGCCAGGCTGTTTTCCTTGCAGTATAATTTTAGCTCCCCTGAAGCATATAGTGGGCTGAGTAGAAGGGGGCATCTAGTCTCTGTCACGGCAACAGAAATAACCTGAGCCCTCACTCTCCATTCCACACGGCTGACTCAGACCAGCCATCCACCTTCTCTCTTAAAGAGGGGATGAGAGCCTTTTTTTGCAATAACAGTAATGGATACATCTGCTAAGGGTCAGATCTTGAGCTTTTGTAACTATGCATATCTTTATAGGGTAATGGGTCTGTGTCACCTGTGAGTTTCTTAGTGGTTTTGTGTGATACATTAAAATATGAAACAATTATAAAAGTCCCTCTGGCTAGATTTGGGGAATTTAAAACAATGTGAAAAAAAACGACAGTAAAACCAAATCTACGTCTAAAATTCTAAATACAATTGGAATGCATGCATCAGTGCCCTGTTTTTATTTTTTTTTATTTTAGAGGCAATGATGATGGTCTTAAACCAACACAATGACCACTATGGATAGCAATCTCCACTGTAAACCAAGCCATGACAAACCAATGATAAATGGTCTCGTCACTCATGGCATGGACATGGACTTGTGTCAGCCTGTCAACAATACAACTGGACTCAGTTATCAAGGTCAAAATACCTTTGTCCTGTGTGCTTTTGCATGCTATATCATCTTACCTCACTGCTGGCCATGCTTTGCTTCTTGGCATTGATGTTGACGGGCGTATTGTAGACGCTCGTGAATGTGTTGTTCCTTGGATTGTGTCTGGAGGGATGAGAAATGAAAATATGTACCATTACTTTTTTTCACACCAAAATGGGCCCCCTTTATGTCAATGTATAATCTTTTTTCTTATGTTGGGGGGTGGGGGGGGGGGGGGTTATGCTCCGATTATAAGTGATATCATCAGGTGTTGCTGGTGCCTGGTACTTACACAGAGCAGTAGGGCCTTTTCTTGTGGCTGACAAAGTTGTTGGCAGTGAGCACCATCTTACAGACGTCACAGTGAAAACATGCTTTGTGCCAGTTCTGACGGAGAAAAAAATTACATTGTTTAAAAGTGTCCTTAAAAACAAACTCTAAATTCAGACCTGAATCTATTTTTTGGAAGAAGAAAATGTTCCAAACTTTGGTCATTTCTGAAGCATTGAACAGGGACCAAAATAACAGCAACAATCACAGCATGGTATTCAAACTGGACTCACTTTCTGAAATATAAAGTTATCTGACTGTGTGGTTTTATGTCACAAAACTCCTCATAACAGCGTCCCTCCAGTAACCTTTCTGTGGGGACGAATTGTTTCCCTTTTTATGTATCAAACATGTGCTATGATCCTTGCCAAATAGAAAATGTTACATTAAAAAGGATGCCATTTTATATACAATGTATGTATTTTTAAACTAGAATTCACTGACAGATGCTGCATTATATTACATTCAGCTCTTTGCACACTGAGCCAAGTGTTGCTGTTTATTCAGAGATATATATACTTGAAATAGCTTAAAATTTGTAATTTTTAAGTTGTTTGTTTTGTGGTAATTCTACTGTTATTATTATCACATCCATTTATTCAGTTCTTTTGAAAGTTTGTACCAAACACGAATGTTAATTCTGAATTTCTTGTTACTTTTACATTGGAATTAAAGCTTCACTGAAACATTAGAAAAAACTTTTTTAGGAAACATCACAATATTTCTGTGATTTACCTGGTCAATGCAGTTGATCTTCTCAGCTGGGTAGACCACAAACCCACACCTGGCACAGGACTGCATTGTGGTTGTGTGTCCCTTTCCCAGGAAACCTTCAGAAAAAATATCAGAACGAGTGAACCGGTGGGAAAAGGTTGGCCAGAAGCAAGAGTCGGGCAGGCAACAGTTCAGTGGCAGCAACTCCCAGACAGTGGCAAAGTGTGTCTGTGGTGGTGGTGGTAAACTTAGCTCTGTGTCACTGTGAACCGTCTCTTACTTGACACCATGTCCCATTTTGAACCAGCCCCTTTCCATGTATCATGCTAGAAGACTGGCTGAGTCCACCTGTCTGTCTGCAGGAGGAGAGTTCAGATGTCAAATGCATACATGTAATGATCCTGACTTGGACAGCTGGTTAATCTTTGGGCATCTCGCCATGACTCACAAAGACATAAAAACATAACAACTTAGCCTAGTAAAAGTTTTACTTAGTCTCACGTTGGCTAAATATGGCAACACAAAGATCCTAAACATCATAAGGGATGTGAAGTCAACAGACATTTGACTTGAATATAGACCACAAACCATGTATAAAATATATGTTTTTTAAGGATCTATAGGAACCCTGCTAAATGTAATTTGTAAGAACAAACATCAGAATTATTACATTTTACACATATCTAAATTGTGATTATTTGTTTATCATAAACTGCCATAAACTGCAGGGATTGATTTAAACGTAACCTGAGTGACGCGGGGCTCTGACGTCATTACGCACCTAAACGTTACTTTCACTTTCTAAACTTTCTGAAAGAATAGAGAAAAATTGTCAGAAACTGCGTCGAAGGAAAAACAGCACACACCGTCAACCTTTGAGCAACAGCTGAACTCACAAATCACAGTAAACGAAGTGTAAGTTAATTCTAAGGTTTACTCCCTAAATTGAAAATGGTAATATTTTCCCCCGCTAACGAGTTTTTATTTTCTTGTCAGTATGCTGATAAGACCGAATAAGACACTCTGCTAGCAAGACATACTTGCTAACTAATAAAGTACTAATAACTGGTCGTCAAATTAGCTCTCAAATTAGTTTGATGTGCTTCTAAACCGTTTTAAACCAAACACTGAGCAGTGTTGACGTTAGAAGTGGCTGGAAAATTAAAGAAATGAAACGTAAACTTTGCGGTAGCTATAACTAACTTGAGCCACACTAAACTTGTCTTGCTATTGCTAACATAATGATTAGTTAAAGGAAAAAATGTAACGCGTGTGTTATTGTTGCAGATGGCTAGAGGAGCTGCTGTACCAACTGAACTTGGAGGCGAAGGTGAAGAAGGGGAGGCGATGGGAGACCAAACCGACGCCAAACCTGACCGCAGGGGGAGATTTCTTCTGTTTGGGTAAAACGGATTTTAATTTACTTAAAATTCACTTTGGTAGACCAATGTATAGGAATGTGCATGTTTTACTGAAGCTTTCACTGTCATTATTGTTCCCTACTGTTGTGTTAGGTCAATATGGTAGTTATAGAACAACACATCAAAGTATTATATTATTTTATGTGTCCTAAAAGCCTATTTTACTGGTGATTCTGGCCTCTTGTCCTAATGGATTTGTGCGTATGGTTGGGACAATAGTTGATTGTGGTGAATTTACATTCCATTTCATCTGGATAATCGTAAATGACTTCAGAACGTTCAGCCATATTATTTTCCAAATTTTATTATGAAATGCCTCAATGGGGAGCTGCATCTTTCCAGTCATTCCTAAATCCAAAACCTGTCAAAGAGTTACTTATGGGCTCCTTACTGCATGAAGAGATGAAAAACCTTCATCAAGATAAACAAGTATTAGTACATGAAGTGAGCAATGGTTTTTCATAAGCCTCAAGTTATCAAACATTAGAAAATGTATACAAAAAAGTCTTCCCTTGAATTGACTTATCAACCCAGTTTTGAATAGCCCAATTAGTTTGATGGGGCAAGTAAAGTGATGGCAATTTTAAACTCAATTTTGCAACTGATGTCAGCACTCAGGTGGCTTACCAAAATGAGACTGTACTAAACTAGAGTCTAAAGTCATATGTGATTTAAGAATCAATGATATCACTTGTGTTTGCCCTTTAACACCGTCTTGTGTGGGTGACTATGTCGGTTAAATGTATGAGGCTGACTGATGACTTGATGGAGTTTCTCTGGGTGTTCCAGTTCGACACACAAGGTGGCACTGTGAACCTTTGTTGTGGATGAATATTTGTCAGCCATGTTTCTCCCAGACTCTGATAATCAAACGCAACGCCTGTGTGGCATTTAGAGTTTTAATCCAATTTGCAGTGATTTTCATTTGATACTCTTAAAAAACATAAAACGACAAAAGGAGAAGTACCAGAAATATAGTATAATAGAAAAAAAAAATTTAAACAGGCAGAATTGTTATTAGAAAAAACATGACAGTTAATCAAAACGTTTAAATAGGCTTTCAATATGCCTAATCTGCTGAATGTTATGCGTTTTGTAACGTTGTCTTGGCTACCTCATTGCAAACATTACCACCCTATCCAGATATGGTACATGGAACTGATACCACCTTATGTATTCTTAATTGGAAGAGGGAATGACCAAACAACACACTTAAGTCGCTTCTGTCATTCCATTTCTTCTGTAATAAATTGGGAATACAATCATAAGGATTGCAATCATGATTGTCAGTATTTCTTAAACTTATTCGATTTTGTCTAAATTTTGCTTTTAACCAAGACAGAAATAAATAATAACCAAGATTTGTCCTAGGTTATTTGTAATATGGTAAGGTGTTTACCAAAACGGTGATTTTCTTTGTAGTAAATTATTTTTAGTCGTACCGCATCTTATGCTTCCAGCTCTTAAGTCAAGGTGAGGTCAATGTATGCCGGTACAGGTGAACTTGACTCTGTGCCTGTCAGCAGAGGAGCAACTTGTTGCCCTGTCTGACCTCAGCAGGGAGCGAGGTGCAGGGGGCCATGTGTGAATAGGCCTTTAGAAAGCACTGGTGTGGTGGCGAGGCTGCTGACTCAGGGGGCTCACAGTGCACCGCCCCTGTCCTCAGCACCTGCTGGCCCAGTCAGGTCTCCATCCAGTACAGAGAGCATGTCAGTATCCTAGCACACAGCCACAAATTAAGCTGCCAGGTCTGGAGAGACATACTCTTTTGGGGGAAAAGGAAAAGAAACGACCAACGCATTTCAGATGCAGAGTGGCGTAGCGCTTAATGACCAACCCAGGTAAGACCGACGCAACCGCTTCACATTCCTCTTCACCGTCCTCCTACATGCTCCTCTTTCTGCCATGCCCAGCCCACAGCTAAACAGAGTTGCAGCTCTTCGCCCACCCTCGCGCAATTGTTTGGTATGGCATGTTGGCACAATTTGGAGGTGGGAGGGGGGCCTCAAAAAGTTCTGGATCACATGTGTATTAGGATATGGCTGGGCTGCCTGGGAGTGTTGTGTTTGTGCATGATATTGTTAGTGTGTGCATTGCTGTGCATTGTTCCCGCGCTTGAGTAACTTGATGACTAGGCTCTTCTGGAACAAACCTGTGGTTTTCTGAGCCCCCAATAGGCCACTGTTGGCTTAGCTATCTGGATTGGTCTTTTGAAGAATGGAAATATGACAGGTCTGGGAGAATTGCCACTCGTGGAAGACTTCCTCTCGCTCAATCCACATCAGTTATGATTTTTGAATACCTGCGCTATGCAACATTTTTCTAGTTCCTACTTTAACCTGACAGTGGATTAATGCGACCAAATTCGGCTTTCAAGTTTTTGCCTTATTTGACCAAGTATGTAATCTTTGGTTTCTGAGTAAGTGCTACAGAGTATTTTCAGGTTCGTGTGAGTTTTCCTTGCTTTGGAAGTTTTGACTTGTTGCTTTTCTATTTTTTGCTGTCAGATTTTGTTTGAACAAGATTTTTCACAAAACTTTTAATTTTCAAGACGCTGCCATGTTTTGTAAAGAGTTGATCTTATGTCAGATTTAAGTTGTTAATGAGCCAAATTGAAGGAGCAAATTTCCTCCCTGGCAGCGTCAAAAAGAAGTCAGGTTTGGCTTTCTCAAAAAATGGTTTTGTTTTTTATTGTCTGTCTATTTGTTATTATTCTATTAATTGTAACTTTCATTTAAATTTATTTTCAAACTCATATTATTGTGTTTTTTTGTGTGAAAGACAGTAATGTTCGAATATGTTTTTGGTTGTGATCCGTGTGTATTGTATAAATATACTTAATAGTATCCACATAAGTAGCGGTCTTTCAATTTATGAGCTGGACTTTAAACATTTTGCATTTGGTACAGCTCAAACCTAAATAATGAATTGTCTACTACAAGGAAGTGTTGAACTGTCCTTAATATTTGTTTCTCTCTGACTCTTTAAGTAAGAAGAATAAGGATGGCCAGACGCGGGAGCAGGACTACTCTTCTGAAAGCCATTACAGAATTGTTTCACCAACATTCCAGTATAAGATGAGCCACCAGCGAGTGGGCAAGTGTATCATCATCAACAACAAGAACTTTGATGAAAAGACAGGTATCAGCAAACATGTCTCAAACACGCCTAATTAAATTTTTGCCGAATATTTAGACATTAAGAGTGCATCTTCTAAGCAAGTTTTTCTGACAGGGATGAATGTTCGCAACGGCACAGACCGAGACGCGGGTGAGCTGTTCAAATGCTTCAAGAGCCTGGGCTTTGATGTCTTCATCTACAATGATCAGACATGTGAGAAGATGGAGCGTCTTCTCAGAGAGGGTGAGTACCCCGTCTTTCTGAACATAGCAATGTTGAACTAATAGTATGCCAGTACGAATCACCAACCAAGAATACATAGAGAAACCTTTTGGAAACACTATGGAAGAATTATCAAAATATTTATTCATACTTGCTCAGGTTGTTCCTAAATGGATGGGGGGTATTTCCTCATTTACTAATTTCTTATTTTAGACATGCGTTAACAATCTGTTAGATTTTATCATATAGCCATTAACCAGGTTGAGTTTAATAGTTACTCTTACCCAAAAACAAAGGCAGTCTAGTCCAAGAGTTTTTTTCTATGAATCCTATCTACACAAAGGTTGAAAGGTTTAGTTTTAGCTGAAATGGTTTTTGGTGTTGATTGAACTTTGTTACAGTGTGTTTGTTTCTTAAAACTGCCAGGTCAGACAGCAGGTGGTGCTATTTTAAAAGTCATTACATCAATCCTACTGAAGTTGCTACCAATTTTTCAAAAGGATTAATTATTTTGGTGTCACAGATTAGAGCCCTTGTAGATCGATTGGCTAGTTACATGATTCAACACATGTGATATTTTATTAAATTTAAGGGGTTCTATTCTTTTGAATCTGCACAGACGTTGTCCAGGTATCAAGGACAGCTGGACCAGGCAGTTTCTTTCTCATGTCCGACACTCAATTCAAAACTACATCCAAAACAAGATTCATCTAAAATTACCGAGTAGTTGTCTTTAATTGTACTTTAGTTATTAATGGTCCCTTTTGATGAATCCAAATTATGTTGGTGACCCCTTGACCCTTTTTTTTTTGTCAATATCAAGGCCCTCGTGGACGATGACTTTCCTCCATTGCAACCCTCTGGCCAATTACAAAATATTTTATTTAAAAAAATATTAAAATCATTAATACTCCAGGGTTTGTGACATAGAATTTGTTTAACACATTCACACTAGTAAAGGGATGAACGCTGCTGTGTGTTTTGGTCAAACTAAAGTATATGTTTAGCCTCGTCCTACCAGACCATTGTACTTCATTTCATTTGTACATAAGGTCTGGAATCGCTCAATTGACAAACGTTAACTCACTTGAAGGCGGGTGTCTGTTGAAGTTTAAAACTATTGGATCTGCCCAGTGGCACTCTGGATCTGCCATAACCAATCGCATAGCTTTTGGTCATGACAACACGTAGAGTGTTATACGGGACTCTTTCTAAAAGCTGTTTATTTCAAACTCTTAGGGCCTGTTCACATCAGCTTTGTTAAGTGCGATTGAAGCGAACCCTGGAGCATTTAAGCCCTTGGTGCCGTTAATTTTGGTTGGTTTGAAGGCAGCCCGAGACTCTGGTGTGCACTTAACAACCAGACTCTGCTCTGCTTGAAAGAGGTGGTCTCGGGCCGCTTACAAGTGAACTCTGGAGCAGATCATCTGGTGTGAACCCCATCCGCACTAATCACAGGAAGCGTAATATTGCTCTGTGATGTAATTACGAGCGATTTCCAAATTTACTCGCCAAACCGTCTGACAGCATTTCCGTGCATGGACTTTTGTTTACAATATAGTCTGAACGTGAACGCGAACTGACCCATTTAATAAACAAAACAATGAGCGGACTGTTGGGTGTGAACATGACCTTAATATATAATGTTATAGTTCTTTATAACTTTATAACTTCTTCAAAAATCTTGATGGACAAATATAGGGCTAATTATACTCCAGCCTGGACCATAAAGTTAAATTAATATTTCTCATTAATTTAGAAGCTTAAAGGGATAGTTCAGTATTTTTGAAGTGGGGTTGTATGATGTGCTTATGTCTAGTTAGTCTGTAACATTATGGAGATGATGGTTGGCACAGTAATTTAAAAGTCAGCATTATACTGTTGCAGAGTTTTGTGTTTTCTGTATAAAAAAAAATGCGACGTATAAATGCTTACATAAAACTAAAAATCTGTTCAATTGTACGCAAAATTTTGGTGCCGGTAGACAACCTTTTTTTACTCTTTTTTTCAAGCTAATTCTGCCATATTTACTATGGCAACTCGTGTCGGTACAGTGCTAAGGTATCAGTCCGCAAATCAGCAGTAAAAAAATCCTAAATTTAGCGTACAATTGAACAGCATTTATATCCATTGCCAAAAACTTTATTCGGCTGGCCCCCTCTGCAACAGTACAATACTGACTTCTGCTCAGGGCTGTACGCTTATTTTTTTAGGTGGTAGCACTGGTGCTAGCAAGCAAAAAAAAATCAGTAGCACAAAAATAAATTTTGTAGCAAACAAAGTATGATCGAAAACTTTCATAAACTTAACCCTTGCATTTCGCTCTAATTACCTTTGAGCCTGTCATCTTGGTCTCATTTGAGATTCTCAATTAATATTATATCCTAGGGTGTGCAGTAATAATTGTAGAACTGATTGCAATTTAGACAAAATAATCCAACCTGCCAATTGCAATTTTTTGCTGATTCAGAAATTATTTCTCCCCATAAAAATATAAAAATAATATCTTTATATATAATATCAATATTTTTTGTAGCCTATATACATATAATTATTATATTAATAATAATAATATTTTTTTTTAGAAAATTTCCATCTGTTAATTAAAACCAAACTTTAAACAGTTAAAACATTAAACATAGCCTATTAGATAAATAAGTATACATATTGGTACAATTTAGGATAAATTAAATAGGTTGTTGTGAATGTGTTGGGAGTATTTGTTTAAATAGACTATGGTGGCGTGCTCTCTGCAGCTAAATGAGTTGCCTTTGTAGCTAGAGCACTGCAGGGCTGTCAAGCGCTAACTTCCTGTTCTTACCGGCTTCAAAATAAAAGTCAACTCATGTTTGGCTAGTAACAGGCTTTTAATGTGAAGTTTCACAGGAAATGTTCTGTTTGCACACATGCTAACTTAACTGTGTTAATGTTAGGAGTTTCTCCTTCCGGTATTGCCGTTGGGGAAGTTGATTAGACGCTAGAACCGCCGCACAAGCACAGATCCAGAGCACACATCTTTCACCAGCCAAAGTGGCGGGTGGACTCAATAACTTACTTGCCTAAGACCATATTTACCCGCACTTGGAGAGTGTTAATGTAGAGCCCTCTAAGCAGTGTTGTGCAGCGCGCCTCTGTGTTTCAAAGAGACAGCATCTGCTAATTAGCAAGCTGTCGCACTAGTGCGAGTGGACTTGTATTCATTATCACACGTGATCAATTTTAGTAGCAAATGTGATCAAAACTGTCGCACTGTACAGCCCTGACTTCTGCTACAGTGACATCTCCCCCAAACTCCTTAAAATGACTGCACTGACCGCCATCTCCATAAGGTCAATGACTAACTTTGCATAAGTACCTAAAAAATACTGAACTATCCCTTTAATGGGGCCTGAGCCGAGCTAAGAGTTGAGTGTTTGTTTGTGTGTGTATGGGTCAGCCTCGGAGGAAGATCATAGTGACAGCTCGTGTTTCGCCTGTATCCTGCTAAGCCATGGCGAGGAGGGCATGATCTACGGAACAGACGGAGCCATGGCCATCAAGACCATGACCTCATTGTTCAGGGGGGACATGTGCAAAAGCTTAGTCGGAAAGCCCAAACTCTTCTTCATCCAGGTACAGTGAAGACTTATATTATAAATGACCATGTGTTAGAAAATAATGATAATGTAACAATAACATTACTAAAGAAGTAACTAACAGTTGTTTAGTCGAGACGACAATAAGATAGCTTTGATTAGTACACCATGGACAGATGATAGTTATTGTTTAAACATTTGTCCCTCTCAGCTTTTAAAAACAGTTAATTTTTAATTGCTTCACCAGGTCATCGTTAAGGAAGCTACTCAGGATCACAATGAAATGTCATTTCAATTACTTCACCAGGCTTGTCGGGGTTCCGAATTTGATGATGGTATACAGACAGATTCAGGTCCACCAAACGATACCCTGGAGACAGATGCTAATCCAATACATAAGATCCCTGTAGAGGCAGATTTCCTCTATGCCTACTCCACTGTGCCAGGTAAACCACATTGACTTAAAGTCTAATTTTAAAGGTCACCTATTAGGCAAAATTGACCTTTTCATGTTTTTTCACTTTTTAGCTTCACCTCCACCTCTGAAAACCTGTCTTCCAAAACCCCAGTCAGATTTCTGACCATGCCCCCCTATTACCAACCTCACCTAGCACTACCTCCACCAGCACACTGGTAGTTAGATTTTAAACCGGCAGTTAGATTCAGGGCCAATAACAGAAGACTGGGCTTTTTGAAAAGCGGGGCTTAAAGAGACAGGCTGTTAATATGTATTCTGAAACATACCTGTGGTGGATGTCACCTAGTTTCGGTGCTGACTCATTGATTGCTCTTTTCAGGTTATTACTCATGGAGAAACCCTGGGCGTGGCTCCTGGTTTGTCCAGGCACTCTGCAACGTCCTCAACGAGTTTGGCAAGCAGCTGGAGATAATGCAGATCCTGACACGGGTCAACTACATGGTGGCCACCAGTTTCGAGTCCTGGTCTGAAGACCCCCGCTTCAGCGAGAAGAAGCAGATTCCCTGTGTGGTCTCTATGCTGACGAAAGAACTGTATTTCAACTGACCGTACTGTAGGACCCCACCGACCGACTGACTTGACTGACTGTTTCAGGAATCGACTAAGCGGTCTAAGCATTCAGGGATGATTCAGGCCCAGCAGGACATTGCACATTTTGCGCACATATGACATGTGGACTGTAGTTGGGCCCGAAAACAAGCACTCCGTGAGGCAAAAAGAAAATTTACAGTGGCACTCCTCGTTCATGTGTTGATGGTGAAACTTCTTCCTTTTCTTCAGGTTATTCTTCAGAATAATGGCGTCACATTTGATCTGATCTTCTTTTTTGACAGGCATTGTGAAATATCCATGTTATTCTACCAGCCCGTAAAATTTGCTGCCAGTTTTTGCGGGTTTGGGGAATCATATCTGAATATGTGTCACTCCATTTTCCAGCATTTGCAATAGATTTTGAAAGGAATGGGACAGGAGTGTTCGGGCTAAACTTGGCTCTGCATGAAATGGGGTCTGACAAACTGAAGAGAGGTCTCTCCAGAAACATATCAAAAACCTTTCTAATGTTGTCCTTTGTGTAGAATACTTGGTCACCATTACACAGTAAAATTAATTGGAAACCTGATGACAGTGGAATGCTTTAATTTAAATACCTTCCTAAATAAATCTTGTTTTTTTGATTTATCCAATTTGATTTAGCAAAAACAGCCTCATTGAGGGCTCTTTTTACATGATGAACTAGTAGTCAGTCCATAGAAATCCCTACTATGAACAGGAAGCTGAACAAAGGTATTAAAAACCCTTTAATTGTCACAGGAGAGATAAAGGAGCTCCCTTTGTTAAAAACCCTGTCCAACGCATTGTTAGAGGGTAGAAAAAAGCATCTGGAAAATGGATCAGATCATTTTCAGTTATCTGTGTTTTAATATTTTCAGCTGTCAATTGTCAGAAGAAAAAAAAACAGCAAAAGAAATAGACCACACTCCTCTGAGCAGAAACATGTGACAATGCTTTTTGCCAAAGGCTCAGTGTCTCAGCCTTCCTAGCGAGTTTAAGTTGGTAGCAGCATGTTGGCATCCTCAGGTTCTTTAATGTCCCATGCAATGGGAGAATGTAATGTTAAAGACTGTAATACGTTTGGCTAGGAAGGTGTGATCTTTTGCTGTGTAGTGATTAGTTCTATGAGATTTTGGGTCAAGTGTATAATCAACTAGTCCACTCTGATCTGCAATTTGCCGGTTTTCTCAGCATGATGTTTAAGGCTCCACTTCCTTGTTGTCAACCTCGAGCAAGTGGAGTCCATTACGCACTGGTCCTATTATTCACGGTCCAACAAATCCGTTTAGGAATTTCCCTTTCTGAATCTTTAAAGGTAGACATTCCTCTTTAAAACTTTTCAGAGATAAACGCTAAAAGATAACATTAAAACAGGACATAGAAAAATGTGGGAAATCTCATAGTATAAAACTGGACTAGGACCCAAAGCAAAATGCCACATTTCACTGTATATTAGTGTTGTACATTGTCATAAAATACACTACACTCTAGTGAAAGGTTCCCAGCAAGGTCTACTTATTTTTATTTATTTTATTCTAAACATTAAATAAAGAATACAATAAAATAAAATATAATTTCATTTCCTATATTATTTGAAATCACTTGCCAAGCTTTTAAAAACAGTATTGCATAATTTAGTTAATTGGTTATCATAATTTTAGTAATGTAGTCACATCTAAAAAATATATTAAATATAAAAGACTCTTGCTGGTGGTCATTACAACTTACACAATGTTTGTTTCTGCAGATGCGCTGTTATTGTCCCTAGGTCTGTCAATCACAGAGGCAGCTATTACTGGTGGTGACAAGTCTGAACATATACAATACACATGACAGGTCCCGAATACACACTCTCATTGTTGCTACAATGTTTATACATTATTCACATGATTACATGTGTCAGTAAATTAGGGGGAAAGTTCATCAATAGCTTTAATATGTCATATTTTCCCCTTTTTCACTCCTTGTTTTTTGTAATAATTTATTTAATTTTTTTTTGATAGCACTTTTACATTATATTTATAATTGCCAGTAGTGTGATCCATACTGGCTTAATTTAGAGACACGTCCCATTCTACACCCAGTGCAATTGTCCAACAGATCCACAACTCTTGAATCCTCTCGACACATGGATCTCTGATCAGTTATGTGGTGCCCAACCTGTGCTGAAAGGAGTGTTTGCTCCACTTGTTTTGAAATGGAATTGGAGTAGGGAAAAAAATATATTTTTAAAGTAAAACATTTTAAATGCTTTCCAGTGTTAAATGCTGTTGTCCTCAGGAATATATTTGAAAATATTTGGGAAAATTAATGAATGAATTACATTGAAAGTATAATCAGGCCCTTTTTATTTTATTTTGGGCAATACCTTGTTTAAATAACTTCAACAACAGAGGAAGCTTATGTAAACATTTTATTGTAATAAACAAAGAATTTACTGTGTAATGAGTTTTTTGTCTTTTTTCCAGCACATACCTTATTGAACTTTTTTTTTTTTTTTTTTTTTAAGATAAGGAAGATGTTTATTATATGGTAATGGACACACTGACATTCAATACCTAAAGGATATGGTTGGCGATATTCAATTTTTTTTCCTGTTATCATTAGTCATTATGGAGAAAAAAACATCAGTTAGTCACACTGTTGCACTGTTGTTATTTTGGATTCTTGATTAATTGCTAAAAAGAAATATCTTGCCAATTTAAGGTATATTAATATGTGTTACAGCTATAGTGCTTAAGTTTTTCATATAAATGAATGTTAAATTAAAGCCATCGCTAGACGAGTTGACACAAAATTGATTAAACCTATCGGCTCCACATAACTATTTCTCAATTCTCAGTTTGGCAGAGTTTACAAACTGGTGTCGCCCCCTCACACTGGCGCAGGAGCTAGGAAAAATCCCAAGATGCGCCCACGAAATGTTTCAGTTGTTGATTCTACTGCTAAGTAAAAGCCTGGACGTTCCGCAGAAGGAATACAATCCATGTGTACACCATATAGAACATCAATGCAGGACTGGAAATAAACAACATGATCTGTGAATCTAAAATAGAGATACACTTTGACTTTGGAAATACTTTTAAAGTAAATTTAGACCGGCCTCACACACACAGCATCCAAAGCTGATATTGTGTCACATGTTTACAATGTCAGATAAGGCCACTGATGCAAATTCCCCTCAGTGCAACACATTCCTGACCATTTCATCCCCATCCTTCCTGCCCCACCTCAGAGAACAGGAGCTGATCGGTGGGCATCGCAGATCTTGAGGGATTTCCAGTTTGTGCCTTGGTTGTCATGACCAGGGCACAAGGCTTGATACAGGGTGTCGGTGAAGGTCCCAGTGCAGAAGCAGTGGAGAGGGGTCATGGTATCAGCTCCGACAAAGGCCACCAAACCCCCAGGAAAGCTGCACAACACCCCTATACGGGTGAACTTTTTTCCTGCCAGCAGAGGCAGCTCATGCTGGACACCGCCATGCCAGGCCCAGTAGTCTCCATTAAAGTATTCCACACACCAAGACTCTTTGCCCCGGCCCAGCCAGGAGTCCTCTTCGCGGCCCTTGCGCGGAATGTTCGGGTAGGTGAGCCCCAGCTCCCAGTAGGTCTTCCCACTCACATCCACTTCCCAGTACTGGCGGCCATCACTGAAGCCTTCCTGGCTGACTACATTTAGGGTGGTTTCGAAGCGGGAGGGAGTCTCTGGGACATCTTGCCATGTGTCTGTGTAGGTGGCCGATTCGCCTTTAGGAGAGATGATCAGCTTGGGGTGTGCGGTGTCAGCGTCAAGGACAACATCTGCAGCGTCTATGCATCGGAACCCACAAGTTCAAAAGAGAGACAAGCACTTGACACAAATGGCACGTCCCAATTGACAGAAATTGCAACCCCTGGACATAGCTAGGAGCAAAACTCCTTAACATGTCTATCTACCTGTCTGTGTGGGTGAACTCACAGCTCTGAAACAGTTTCTTGGTGACGGGGACCTGGGATCTGATGAACAGCAGCAGGTTGATGGTAAGACACAGTAATTGCTCATTCTTGAACTCATCGATCTGGATCAGGTCAGGGTCAGTCAACTTCAGAGTCTTAGCCATTCTAATTTCAAGACAAAGACAAAAGGTTGGTACCTCTGACTCAGCTCCAAACAATAAAAAGTTGACCCTCAAGCTTGGGTGCATGCAACGATGAATTACTTAGTGAAGGAATACAGTTTTTCTCGACTGCTTACAGATATTGAGTGATTCATGGGTCAACCTTAAGGTGGAGTCAGCAATTCTGGAGAACACTTGTTTTCGAAATCAGTGAATATCTCCTCCCGATCCCCTACGTGTCCGTAGGCCTACTGTGTGTGCGCTGACAAAAAGTCAGGTGTTCAGCGGCTCTGTAAATAGCTGTCTAAACGCAGATGCATGGGGCGAGCCACACCCAGCTCGTCAGGGATCGAGGTTCAGGCACGGCCCCCCTGAGATGATTGTGGACGCAGACTGTCTGGGCGGTTGGAGCACTCACTATGAGCTTCAAATATTGCAGCAGTTAGTAAAAATATAAACACCCATTCTCTGGACAATGTAAGTCCAAGTTTTTCTTAGCAGTAAAATCAACAACTGAAACATTTCTTGGGCGCTTCTTGAGCTCCTGCGCCAGTGTCGGGGGCGACACAAGTTTGTAAATGTTGCCAAACTGGACATACAGAGAGAGTTTTGTGGAGTTGACAGGTTTAATCAAATTTGTGTCAACTTGTTAGGTGATGGCTTGAATGTAACCGACAATCATTCATATGAAAAAGCTACGCACTATGGCTTAAACACTGGATTTTTTTCCCAGTACAGCCACAGCTAGCCAGTAGCTACAAGTAGAGGATTGTGAGGAGATATTCACTGTTTTTTACAAATGTTATTCTTGAGAATCACTGACTCCACCTTTGATCTAATGTTCACACTTTCTTTACACAGCAAGGGTCTTCTCTGGCAAATGGGTTGACTAGTACTCATTGTTTTCACACAATTATCTTTGAGTTTTGACACAAAACCATTAAGACACGTCTCAAAGAGAAACACAAGACCTCATTGAATAATAGCGTTGACATACATGTATTGCAAATGCTTAGTGCCCAATCAAGTCTAAAAAGTAGTGCTGTCAAATGAATATTTAATCACGATTAATCTTATTAATGTCATAGTTAACTCGCGATTAATCGCAATTAATCTCAAAATGTTTAACTATTCTAAATGTCCCATGATTTCTTTTTGCCCCATTATTTTTTCTCATTTAATGCTCTTATCACACCCATTCTCTACACTGTTGTAAGTCAGTGTATTTTTTTTTAAATATAATAATTTCCGATTCAGTGCCAATAGCCCACAATGTAGACCCCCCCACACCCCTAGAACAGCATCCACAAACATAATTGGAGCTTTTTTTTAAAACAGTATCTGGGAAAAATTCACCAATCAGATATATTTAGTCTCAAAAGTGTTAGTGTGTTCTTATGCAAATGGTAGTGTTTTTAAAGTAATAAGTTTATTTTTAGTAAGACATGCAGATATGGCCTATGAGCGGTAAACAAAGTGGTGTAGTTATCCGGTAAACTGCCTATCCCATTTGTCACACGTTTGGTATGTGTGGTATCCATTGATGCACTCGGCCTGATTATGATGTCCTACTGTAATGTGTTTTATCTCAGTCTCAAACATGACCAGTCATTTCCCAAAAGGGGAACATACCTTTTTTCTGCTTCTGCATTCTGTAGAAGATAAACAAAGGTTACGTTATTACTGAACCTAATACCAGTAAGAGAACAGCTTATGACAAACAGTATCGCCCGTTATCATAAAATCAGAGCTTCGACTTCTTGTGTTTACCTGAATGTGAACGTCTTGCGTTTCCACCTGGGCACCAATGTTGGACAGTTCGTCGTCCAGTTCCTGAGTGAGGAGGTAGCAGTCCTCTATCCTCTCCTCCACTAGCTTCCCCATGGCCTCATGCTCGCTGTCTAGCTGGGCCAGTGTGATCCGCAGATCCTCATCCAGAACCCGCTTCATGTCCTCATACTTTTTCTTGATTTTTTCCTTCACTGCGTTGGTCTTTTTCTGAGGTTAAAGGGGCCACGTACCAATTTTTTACATAAGTAGTTAAATATGCTGTGTGCAACAAAAATAGAACCCCTTACAATATGCCATTGACTGCAGAATCCCTATTGGGAAGCACTTATAGAATAACATCTGAACAGACTAAAGCTACAACTAATGATTCTTTTCATAATCATTATTGATCTGATGATTATTTTTTTTGTGTAATTCCTCTATTGTGGAGTTCAGGTCAAATAGCTTGTTCTCTCCATTCCCAAAATACTACATGCCTATCTTCATTAGGCCTATATGTAGGGTTGCAAAGGGGTGGAAAGTTTCCACGGGAACTTTCGCTCGGGAATTTTGGGAATATTCAAAATTGGAAATTATAGGAATTAACTAAATGTCGGTAATTTAAATGATTTTTTTTTCATATCCAAACATAAATCTAAACATTTAAACACTATGTTTGGTCATAGGCAGACATCTATGCAAAATAATACAATTAAAAAACATTACATTTGAACAGATTTATTTGTAAGAAGAATTTTATCAAGTTTTGATTATTTTATGAACAATCAATAATTTCACTGAACAACACAAATATGAATATTGAGTAAAATATAACTCATCTGTCTGACCCAACCCATTCAATAAATAAAGTCAAATGCCCCCCCATGTGATGGGGGAATGCACAGAGCATGTAGGGGGCATGGCCTAAGTAACCCTGCAGTAAGATGTGTGCTATGTGCAATTTGCCAAGTGTACTTGCATAAAATCTGGTTGTTTTAGTCAAGATTATGCTAAAATATATTGTCCCCAACTATATTTAAAATCAAAGTTTAAGCCTCTGTAAACCTGGTCTAGCAAAAATCAATATATGATATCAAGTTGGGTGTCTCAATAAACTTTAAAAAAAATCTGATTTGAAATTAAATGTTCATAAATATATTAAAATTTAGTTGAAAAAACTGCTTTTTACAGTCTAGAACGTTTGCCTGGACTGAAATAACATAGTTAGGAGAATTTAGTGCATTTGGGTTGCTTTAAATTTAGTAAATTCCCGTTTATTCCCGTTAATTCCCAAAATACCCTACCTATATGCAACACTTAATGTACTCAAATAGTTTACATACTGCAAAGAGTCTACAAGGTGCAACAGATCAAAGAAAAACTAATGCGTTGTTGATGGCAGAGCAAGAAAAAGGAAAGCTAGCTACCATAAAAAAAACACAATAAAAAAAGATGGCAGATGATCAACAATTCCACTTCAGAATTTAACCTTGAGGTGGACATGCTGCAATCACACAAGCACATGCTTTATGTTCCACCGTAGTAGGTTCAATTCAAACTAAACAGGTGAAAATATCTTTATAATAACTCTCTACTCAATAGGTAAAGAGACTTTTGGTTACAAAGTCAAAATTTCCACCATTTGGTGCCACCATGTATGACTTTGCAGGTGCTGGCTACTAGCCTGCAGGCTGCTTGCCAAAAGGAGGTGACGAAATGATAAACTAATGACAGGTGTCTGCGAAGTATTTGCACTCTATTGTATCTCTATCCACAAAGAAATCCTGTAGTTAAACAGTATAGGAATAGACTTACTGTGATCTCCGTCTGCTTTGCTTTAAGGTTCTTCATCCTGTAGGCAAGGACATCTCTTTGTTTCTTCAGTTGCTGCTGATGTTTCAGAAGCATTTCCTTCAATGCACACACACACAGAGGGAGAAACCATGAAGACAAATCTAAATAAATAGATGACAGGTAGAAGGAAAAAAGAGCTAAGATGCATGGGTGGTTTGTGTCCGTGGAAATGCTTACTTCAGTTATGGCTGTCACTCCATTCATTGTCTTTACAGTCGTGCGGATTCAACCTCACTACCCAGTGACAACAGCACCAGCTTTTATAGGCCTGTCCAAGATGTGAAGGTTGTGTTATGGGGGAGGGGATGCCATGTGGTATCTGTCCCGGTGCTCTAACGAGCACAGGCCTTGCTTTATTGAGAGCATGAATCTAAACTTGTGCAGACAAACGGAGGGAAACAAGGTTTCGGGCAGATAAGGGCAAACTGTCAGACTTGAGGATGAGTTATTCAATGTCCTACTAAACAAGAAAATTGTACAAGCTCTATTTATATTGGCCTGACACTGACCTTGATGCATTGTGTGTGTGTGTGTGTGTGCGTGCATGCGTGCGTGCGTGCGTGCGTGTGTGTGTGTGTGTGTGCGCGCACGGTGTGCACGTTTGTGTGTGGGCGTATGTGCCTTTGGCCTACATGCATATTTGAGGAAGTTTGAGACACTGATAGGGCTTTTTGTAGCTCATCGACACATTCCTTAACAATTTTTCACAAATTATCAGCACATAAATTAATTGTGGTGTTTTTTTTATATTCACCCTGACATAGTTAAATTGGTCTCAGACGATGCCTGTTCTGAATGCTAAACATGACCCAACTGACCTTTTATATGCATAACACAAATGGCCCATTCATATGTACAAGCATGATGACGAGTTAGGTTGATTTAGGCTGCAATTTCTGAATAGTAACCTAGTTGGTTACGCTTTATTTTAATCCCCCCCTTTTAAGCATAAGCACCATATAAACATTCAGGTAACACTTTACAATAAGGGTACATTAATTAACTGTTAGTTAATGCTTAATTAAATCTTAATAGGCATTTACTAAGCATTACCTAACTGTTAATAAATGCTTAGTAAACATAAACTAAGCATTTACTAACTGTTATGTTTAGTTGATGCTTAACTAAGCATTAGTTAACAAAGCATTAACTAACCGTTAAAACTAAGCATTAACACTCACTTTATGCCTAATAGGCATTAACTATGCATTAACTAACCATTAATAGCATTAACTAACAGTTAATTAATGTACCCTTATTGTAAAGGGTAACCAACATTCAAAACGCCTATAATGTGATAATGCAAGTGTTCATTATTGAGTGGAGGCTGCTGTGTAAACAGATAATAAAGACTTATCAAATATGTCTTCCTAGGAGAAGTTATAATTGTTGTACATTGTAAAGAAAGGGGATATAAACAAAGGGGATCGGCCCACCGTAGCTAGCATAATGCCCATTTACAGAGCCTAGGCTATATATTAACACTGGACTTTTTTCTAAGGCACACACTGTATGGGCAGGTTTTTGATCGTGAGGAGATATTGAATGATTCTGACAAAAAGTGATTTTGATAAGCATTCTCAAGAATCACTGACTCAACCTTTAAAGAAACCGGTGGGGATTTTTTTTAATCTAAACAACACGACAGGATTACCTTAAAGCAATCGAAGCGTGGAACCAGAAACTCCAGTTTCCAGCATGTCTCAATATTGTTTGCCAAGTACAGGAAAAAAGCGTCCAGCTTCCTTGTGGAGCAACACATTGCCAAAGTGAATGAGGTGAGCAGTATCTCTCAACAGGTGCTTCACAGGTGGGACTATTATTATTATTATTATTATTATTATTATTATTATTATTATTATTATTATTATTTATTTTTAACCTGTCTAGAACCAGTGTTTTAGTAATGTGTGTGCTTCAAATGATTTGATTTTCTTATTGTATTGCTTTATGATGTGGTACAGAAATGAAATGCATATGTACCATTCAGCACATTTGCTAATGTCTTACAAAGTGACTGTTTATGTGTGTAAACGCTAACAGTGATGTTATATGTAGAGAAAAAAGCATATTCTTTTTTTTTACATTGCTGGGATACTTTATTGTGCTCAAAGTACAGTATGTGCTAAGTATAGTCTAATAACTGCAGACTTGCCTGTACAGGTATTGAATTAAAAACAAGAATAGATTTAACATCTGAATTTTGTTTATCACACATGTACACCTGTCCCTTCACGTGGCTTCTGTTTTTGAATAGAGCTCCATTTCATGCTTTGCTTCACAGACGCATGAGCCTATTTATAAATCCTACAGTGTTTGTTCAAAAGGTTAACTATTTACTTCTGGTTATTTTTGAGAGACTGATTAATGCCTGTGTTATTTTTGTATAGGTGTGGTGTCACAATGCCTAAGCAGAAGACCACAGGTAAGTGTATCACATCTGGAAATCTGATTTATGGTTTAGTTTAGGTGTATGTAGTTATTTATTTGTTTATGGGTGATGCTGCCTACAGGAAAACTGACTTTTAAGACTCATAAGACAAAACACCTTGGGTAACAAAGTTATTGTCAGCTTCTCTTTAAATCCTTATCAGTTTTTATCATAAAAAAAGGCCCACAGAAAATTAAATGTACATGCTGTGAACAAAGGCAGGACAATGATCATAAAATAATAGGCTTTTTCTTTACCCTCAGGGGGAAGTACGCAATTCTACAAACCAGCGTCAGTCACAACAGAAGTAAGGAGTGGATACCTGTTCAAGTCTCCTCCCCAGAAACGGATGAAAGCAGAGGTGACAGAGTTGGCACAATGGATGCACTGTTATCTGCAGTGCTTTATCTAGTGGTAGAGTTTATTGACATTTGATGCATTTATTTATTTTCATCTTTCACCTGCAGAAATCATGGAAGAAGCGCTATTTTGTGCTGTTCAAACTCAACGAACAAGAACATCAGCTGAATTACTTCCGGAGCCCAGAGGAAAAGGACAGGCCACTCGGAGGGATAGACCTAACGCAGTATGTTAACTGGGAATCTCTCTATAAGCCTTCTTTTTCTTTTCTTTTTATTCCCGTTTGGTAAATTGGGGTAGAGTCCCACATAGATAGTTGTTTACAAATAGGTTAAAGTCCTGTTTGGTTTACACAGTGGGTTAGAGTCCCATGGAAATAGGTTAAAGTCATATATTTTGCATTCACTTTTCTAATGTTTATTCTATACTTGATGTATTTTAATCTTGATGTATTTCATGCCCCTGTAAAGCACTTTGAATTGTCTTGTGTCTGAATTGTGCTATATAAATAAAATTGCCTTGCCTTGCCTTCTCCTATATACGACACACGCAATCCATTCATAGAGTCCTTATCAATTAAATGTATTCAATTGCTCTTAAATGAAAACAAAACAAATGCTGCTAAACCAGCTTGGTACTTGTTTTTTTTTCTAACATTTGTGTCCCTTTATCAGAATCTCAGTGATGAATGTGAGCCCTCAAAACCACCGGAGATGGGGATGGGTCCAGAAGAGCTTCAGGTGCTCCCCGTCCTGCGTTCTCTACATCAGGGCATCTGACCGGGACTACTTCCTTGTTGGGGAGAGCAGGTCAGTCAGCTGTTTTTTGTTGTTGTTGTTCTTCTTCTTATACAGGCAATACAAAGCAATGACATGGAATGTATAGCCTCTTTTCCATCTTCCTCATTGTATTGAAAAAAAGACTACAAGAATGTCTTTTTACTCACAATCTACAAAAACACTTGGATTTGTGTTGTGGGATAGAGATTCAAATCCAAATACCTAAACTGCTCCACTTGTTCTCTTTGGTCCCTCCCCTATGGTCCCCCTGACACGCAAAGTTGTGCCAAAGTGAATGGACAGTCCCAACAGCCAATAAGAACAGAGAATTGGAGCCTCTCTCTGATTGGTCAAAGTGTATAGCTCATGTTAACTTAATCAGAAATCATATACCCCAGCTTTAAGGTGCATGTGTGTAGGAATGATGGATTTCATAAACCTGATCTAAAAGCTTGTTATCATTGCTCTGTAATATTTGATCACAGTTTTTTGCGAAATAAAGCGCAACAGTTAAAAATGTAGCCCTAACTCAAAATACTTCATTTGGATTTTATAATGGCAACGTGCAGATAAACAGTCCAAGACACACGGTTTGCATTCGCTTGAAATTCAGTGGTGGTGTAACTATGATTGAGGCCACAGCTGGGTTGGCCAATCCTCATCTCAAGGCCCAACTGACGCTTTCAGAGTGCCTCATAAAACACTCCCCACACCCCCCTGTCTGTCACGCCATCTACTATTTTGGGAGATCTAACAATCAAAAAGAAATTATGATGTTGCTTTCCTGTGTGGTAATAATCAGTTGATAATGGCTTTGTCTTTTCGCTCACAGCAAATTGGTGCTTCATGTCACTATTTCTGCTTTATATTTTGATTTGCAAATTGAATTTTTAAGTCAATGTAATAGCCATCATTACTGAGGTCAAAAAATTAGATTTTTTAAGTATTTCATATGCTTCTCTTACCTCTAGTGAGGAAGTGGACGGCTGGTTTTCTGTCCTGTATGAGGCCCTGAAAAACCGTCCACATACATGTACAACTTTAGAGGTAGGCCCTACATTATCTTTTTATGGTTTGTTTGTTTCGAAACAGTTTATGGAGACCAAGCATGTTTTGCACTGCCTGTTTTACTTAATCATTTACCAGATAGCCTATGTTACTGACACTGACAATATATTTGTTTTCTGTTAAAGGAAAAATCCAATGGGCAGAACACAATAGTGGTAAGCATTAATAGAATGTTCCTCATCTGTTGGCCACAACCTACATTAAAGGAATAGTTTAACATTTTGTAAAATACAATGAAAATATGGCTGCTGGCTATCTAACTTAGCTTATTTTAGAACAAAATACACTCAGCAAGCTCACTATGTAGTAGCCTACATTATATCTTATTATATCTGTTTCATCAGTGTTAAAGCTTAAAACACATTGGAGATTTAAAGAATTATTTCCTCCTGTCGCCTTTTGAACAGATTAAACAAATGAAATATAGAATATTAGTGAACTTTGGAGTGCAGGTTTTGTTACCTTTAAACAAAGCCAGGCTAGCTGTTTCTCTGTGTGCTTAGCTACGCTAAAGATCTGCTGTCACTGACTACATATTTACTGTACAAACATGAGTGTTATCAATGTGCCTATATCCATCAACCCTCTATCTGACTTTTGACTTGACGTCCTGTTTTACCAGGTTATCTCCAACCCGCTTTTGCGGAAAAAGACTGCCCCTGCTGTGGCTGAAAAGGTTGGCCCATAATGTTGCAACTATGCAACACTGCATGAATTTGGTTGCTCTAAATGCACAGGTGTATCTACTTTCAATGTGATACTAACTGATTCCTCTGCACTTATCTACAGTATTTTATGTGTGGGTCCTTTATTGTGCAGGGAAAACACAAGTTTGTCCTCACTTCTTTTCTGTATAGAAAATATACATATGATATTAACATAAACAAATCGTGACCAGCACATGTAACATTTTGTAGCAAGTTTTCTTTTCAGTCAGGTGCAAACCAAACATGGGCATGGCTGTAATGTATGACAGTATGTTTGTTCTGTTTTTGTCATTTTAATCTTGGTGTATTCGGCAGTTAAGTGCCATGAATAAGGAAATGACAACCCTCACAACATATAACAATGATTAACTCTGATAAATATCAACCCAGCAGCCAGGTGCATTAAAATGTGGGTGATTTTTTGTGAGTACCTCAAGTACTGTTCTTTATTGACTTACTGCTATGCGGCACCTTTTAGTATCTTAACATACCAATTTCCCCAACTCTATTGAGTTACAACCAAATACATGACCAGCACATCTAACCCATGGTACATTGAGATGAGTGGGCTGAAAGCAGCATTTAGCCTATACACTGTATTTGTATTTAATGGGATTCTCACTTCTCTTCAAGGGATTTTCTCTGCTGGATTAAAATTTATCACATAAATATCGAACACATGGGGTCTTTAAAATGTGTGTGTTTTTTGTTTTTCAGCCAGGGGCGAAAAGCCGGTCCATGTCTGATCCATCCTCAAATGCTTTGGATGGCTTTAGCAATAAAGAAAAGGTGCAACATCAACTCAACTGTTTGCACTTCAACAATTTGAATTAAAATGACAATAACTTCAAGATATATTAGTTTTGTTGATAGAGAATTGGACGTGACCTGTCTTTTGGTTGCATACATTTTGACATGTTGCTTTTTGACTGGCCAGCAGGGTGGAGCTGATTCCAAAAGACCTAAATCACAGCCTTTGCTTGATTCAATCTATGACGTTCCGAGGCCCTTCCCAAGAGGCACACAAGTAGGGCTGCAACTAACACTCGTTTGCTATATCGATTAATTTGCCAATTATTTATCTTGATTTATAAAATAATAATTTTGTCTTTAAAATATCAGAAAACAGTAAAAAATTTCCTTTATAATTAACCACTTGTTAAAATGTATTCAATCTCCTAAATTGTGCTGTACAAGTAATTATTTCATTTTTTGTTGCCATAAATTTTTTTTAAAAGGTTGAGGAAAATCGCTCAACCCGTCGTAGAAGCATGGACTCAGTGTAAGTGTTTATTATACATTTGACAATATTTTTAACTAAAACTACTGTATTTCCATCCAGATTTTGCACAAAAAACTAAAAGTCACATTCTTCTTCACTGGCTTTACTTTGTGCTGGAACATGCTTGAATTTTTGACCTGAGTACCACAGTATTATTCTCTAATTGTCTGTTATTTTGAATACATGCCTCTTGTAGGTATGAATCAATGCAGGAGGTTAAAAGTAATGAACAACTGGCTCAGGAAGCGTAAGTTTGATTTATGGACTGACAGTAAATTAAAACATTTAAATAATATTTCATAATAATGCTGAATAAAAGCTTATTATTGTGGCGATTGAAAGGTCATTGTGCCAAATTCTTCCAGGGACATTGAACTTGCAGAGGCTACTTCAGGCACCCTAATGAGGAATGCCACTCAGGTTGTTTACAGGCTAAAGATACAGAGTTCCCCACTCCCTCCGTTCGACGAGGAGACGGCCTACGAATACAGGTAGAGCTCAGATTACTTGCAAGGGACTAGTGTGTGGACCATGTGGGTGTTTTTGACTTTTCACTTTGTCTTCTGGTGTTTGTGCCCTGTGCTCTTTGTCCACCATGTTTTGTCAGTGCCCTAGATACCAAAATAGCTCTCTGATCAGAGGTAAGCGTGGCCTCATATTTTCTACCGCGCAGTACTGTCTGTTGACACTGTGGACCAGTTAGGAATCCGAGAAAGGCAACACCTCAGAGCCTGTTTAACAACGTTTTGATAGCATGAGACATTTCCCTTTATGCAAAAGGTTGTACCCTGACAAGATACAAGATTGATTGAAGGTGTCAAATTTGGCTGCAATGTAACTCACATGTGCTTTATTATGTATCAAAGTGAAATGATCTACTAGCAGTATACGACAGCAGCGGCTTCGGACACAAGTGATAATTGAAGTGTAATAATATTAACCGAAAGGCTAAGTTATACAGTCAGCAAACCAACACTGGTAAAGTCTATTATAAAAAGCATTTCTGTATGCTCTATTGGCTGCTCAGGGAAAGGCCTTAAATGTGTTGTATGTGTTTCACTGTGTGAATCTGACTTTCAGTCAACTTTGTTATTCTTAAAGAATCTCAAGGATGGTGGATTTTAGCCAATCGTATTTAGTTTCCTTGTTTACAGAGAGCAGTGTCTTAATAATTAATCGAGCAGGCAATTAATTAATGAACTTTCATGCCATCATTTGTGGTACGCAAATTGTTGTGCTGTTTGTTCTCCTAAGCTGCTTCAATACACAACTGTGTGTTAATTCTGCCACACATGGCCAACTGATGTGCTGCCACACTGCAAAACATCTTCTCTACTACATCTATCGTTAGGGTTAAAAGACTCGTTGCTAAAGTGCCCCTTGATTAGAATTCCTCTTGCATCCCTGTAGTGATTTATATGCTTGCTTTAATGCAGTACTAAATATCTCAAGACATCTGGTCCCCTTTGATATAACTTAGAGAAACCTATTTCGGCTTTTGGTGTGTGCTGTGCCCTTTTACCATCTATCAACCATTTCTTCCTCCTTTTATTGTTGTTATTTTCTGCCACAAGGTCAAACGAGGGCTTCTGTCCCTCCCTGGCTTCTAATACAGCGACACAAGCCCCTTTTACACAGCCAGTGAAAGCCGGGAATATGCCGGCCTTTCGGCCCTCCGCCCTGCTGTATAAATGCGACAGTTGCGGAACGAGGGAAGAAAGGTGCGAGAGATTGTTCCGGGAATTTTACTACCTCGGGGGGTAGTAAGATTCCCGACAAAATCAGTTGCGCCTCTCTGTTTAAATGCTCCAGCATGTTGTTGCGGAACAGGGGGGCGTTTGACGTTCCATAGCTTACGTTCTAAACATGCGACCATGTTAGCAGTTGAAGGACGTGTGTTTAACATTAACCACGGCGGCCTGATGTCCCGTAAAAATCACCAAATAAAAGGAACGGCGTATAATCTATCTGATCATAAGGTCCGTTGCTCAATCCAAACCCCCGCGCTTCATTTTGCAGAGTGTATGAGTCTATTTCTGCCCAGGAGAAGTTGTACAATGGGAAAGCTAGGCTAGGCTAAGTAATGGATAAAGTATAGCGAACGGGCCACAGAGCTACTGTTTTGCTAACACAACTCAAGACTCTCACACTCTACAAATAATAATTCTAATCGGCCAATATGTTTAACAAGAGCTCCATCTAGCTAACAAAGCATTATCCCCCAACATAAATAACACAATTCACGGAGAAAATTACTGCGGAACATTTACATTGCGGGCTGCAGCCTGAAGTTACTGTCTAACTGTCAATATGCAGCCAAATAGCCTACTCACGTCGTCTTGACTGGATTCCTGTCGGACATTAACCATGACTCCTGTGTTCCCTGCTCTCCTGATACATGCAAAGTCATGTTGAAAAAGTATTCCATTGTTTTCTGAACGAGTAGTAGCCCTGTTTGTAGACGTCTATCCATCAAAACTATGACGTAGATCCTATAGCAACGGTCATTATACCCTTGACAACGGTCTCTCAATACGGCCCTCATACTGCAAGCTCCAGCACTTCTGCTCTCAATTCACCAGCCAGTGTTGTTGTTGTAAAGCAGCTGACCGGCGCAGCGCTAAATGTTTACGTCACACTTGACGCTGTTTACAAGCACCTCTTCCATTCCGGAACGCTGTGTAAAAGGAGCTACTGATGCGCCAGCAGGCCGACGTTGCTTGGTTCTGTGTAAATAACACAGAAGCAAGCAAAGCCGGCATTTTGGAGTGATGTTGTTCTGTCAATATGCCGCAATCTCTGTGTAAAAGGGGCTACAGTCTGTTGTTTTGCTATCTGCCTGTGACTCACCCCCCCTCCAGCCCACATGGCACTGCATGCCATGCACATTCACTTGGTTCACTTCCTTCTTCTATGTCATACTTTATCCAACTTAAAGGTGGAGCCAGCGATTCTAGAGAAAGATTGACGTCAGAATCACTTTGTTTTCAGCACGGACACACACACACACACACACACACACACACACACGGACAGGTAGCAGCCAGTCCGTGAAGCATTGTAAAGACATACAGTATTTACTGAGAGCCTTGCTGTGTTTTATTCCCCACTGTCTGTCCAAGCTTTTTATTTTTTTAACTTCAACTAAGAATATATCAGTGACTGGTAGCATTCCTTAGACCTGGTGTTATCATCCCTCTCGCTTTAACTTCCTTTTGCAGAGCTTCTACGACATCAGACTTCAGCAGCGAATCCAGTGACAATGGTGCTTGCTCTCCTGTGGACATGCCGGAGAGTCCAAAACAAAGCTCTACTGAAAGGTGGGATTCCAAGAAATGGACCCAGTATATATATATATTTTTTTAAACGGAAAATAGGGGAAATGTGATGATTTTAGTGCTCTCATTTAGCAGTTGCTCGTAAATAGGAGATTTATTAAATCCCCACTGTGGCGCCTACTCTGCTATTGCACATAAAACATAGCTTTAATGGTGACAAAGAACAAACAGAAAATAATGTTGGCATGTTGCTGGACTGGTTGGAGTGCTTAGTTTCTGAAGGTTTATGCAATCAGTTGGGGCATAATGATTCCGCAATAATACGTACTAAGCAGCGCTAAACATTAAACGTTGGCAACTCAGGTGAGTTTGCTTTAATAAGTGAAATGAGTTCAATGAATATAAGAAGTCCTTAACTATACACACACACTAATGCTTTTGAAATGGAGGAAGGAGGCAAAAACCACTAGAAAATGAAATTCTTTTATCAGGTTTTGATGATAATAGTTTTCATTTTGCTCCTTTGAATCAGGGAGTTGTTGAACAATTTACTAAAATGAATATGCAACAGGAACATAACCTGTAAGATCTTTGAATCAATAATCTTCTCACAATTCTTCCAAGTGAGCTATATGTCGATTGGCTCGAAAGTGTCGACATTTGGATGTATTTCTGTATGGCATGCCGAAATACATACATTCCATTAAATAATATTTCATTTTTTTCATCTTTATTTTTCTCTCAAGCATGGACACCCTCACCTTAAACGAGAGAGACGTTGAGATCATGCAGGCAGATTTGAAAAAGCATCTGACCCTAACTGAAGTGAATGGGAAACCAAGGTATGTCCGTTTATATAACAGAACTAGCACCAGCACATCTCATTTGACAATCGCCATTATAAGTCCCAGATATTGGTCTGCTGCCATTGAGATACTGCATGTGAGATAAGGCTTAACTAATGCAGCACAAATGTTCCTGTACAAATATTTTTTTCAGTATATCAGTATTTTGTGGGAAACTTCACTTTAGGCAGTGCCACGGGAACTGTCTGTTAATTTCTGCTTTAATATTAAAATGTTTCAGATTTTTTGTGTTGTTGGTCCGGATTCACACTGAGATCAAGTAAATGCTGTTTGCGTTGATAGCTTTAATTGCACATAAATGTTCGAATTTGAGTTGAATGAATTCATGCTCACAACTGAATAACAAGCAACGTTAGTTTACATCCTTTTAACAGAAATTAAAAGTCTATAGCCCTAAAAAAGATATATAAAAATATACATACACATCAATTATACATATATGCATCTATACATTTATATTCACACACACTTATCCAAAAACAGCCATCCATTTACAAAATACATATGGCCTTCATAAGTGCCATAAATGCAATAAAACGTACAACTCAATGTTAATTACATTCTTTAATAAACAATGTTAGTGGCTTCAGCCAGTCAAATGAAAGGTGGTGAAGATCGTGAGGCCCGAAAGTTGCCGGGGGGCCTTTGTTGTGGCAAAAGGAGGAAAATATGGAACTTTTGCTGTGGAGACACTATCATACTGTACATAGAAGTTGACTTTAGAATAGCCAGATTTTAGCCATGATATGGATGTAAAAATTACACCAAAATGTAAAGCACAAATGTCAAATATTGTGGGAATGACACCAACAGATTGAATCTAACAAATGTGTGTGTGTGTGTGTGTGTGTGTGTGTGTGTGTGTGTGCGTGCCATGTGTGTGGGCGTGTGTTTGTGTTACAGTGTGTCAGGGTGGACTGGCAAGCCACAATCAGTGTGCCTGTTTCACAAAGGAGACCAAATCGTGGGTTTTAATGACCTGCACACCAGCAGCGTGGAGGAGTTCAACATGTATCTCAGCAAGACCCTCAAGAATGAGGTATGTTCCTGAGGTTGCACACACACCATGTTGTAAATGTGCTGTTGTTTACATGCATCAATTTAATGTCTGATCAGACTGCTTCTTCTAAGAGGATATACTGTATTTATCCCTTTTCAGGTGAAAGTGACCCTCTTGCGTCATCCTGGAGGCCAGCCTCTGCATTTGCCAAACTGCCATTGTGTTGGGTGACCGCTAGTTGACAGCTTGATACAAGACTGTTACATTCCACTGTATGACCAGGTGTGTTCAAATGACTCTCTGAGGGACTTCCGTTCTGTGGATGCTTGGTTTTTACCATGTTTCAACTCTCTTCAGACACCTGACAGTGTTTTTCCGCGGATGTGGCCAGTTCCTCTTGATCTGTATCTCTACTTGTTTACTCCATAAAAAAGTGAAGAGGAGGTGGAAATGAAGGTATACGTTCAAAATGAAGGATATGTAAAGTAATCTTACACGTATTGACTCAAATTACATGTCAAAAGATTCAAATACATTTTAGTTTCTAAGCACTCTTTGTGTAAACAATGACTTTCAGTTTGCACTAGTAGTGGATGTAAATAAGATTGTTTGTTCATTAAAATTGTTCCTTGAAGGAAACAAAAGGCAGAGGTGAACAAAGAAACAAACTTCCTCATACCGCCTGTATGACGCAAAAAACAACAACATAAGATCCTGGAATCGAGACAAATGTGTTGACAAGATCAGATCAAATTGTGCAAGGCATGAGGAAATATAGTCTCTATGTCTATATTTGTACAATAATCTTTACTAATAATCTCAATGTCTCTACACTTTTGTCCTATAAGAGCAAATATTTCTGGTGATTCTAGACCCGAGTTGGATCTTTTTTTGCTTGCATGAATCATGAATAATGTGACTTCTGTAAGGACGGCCATTCTTAATAATCAACTGTAATCCAAAAAAGCTAAAGGAAGTGACGTGATGAACAAGGGGATTTCAAAGAACATGAAGATAATCTTAGGTGGTTTTTGAACATATATCAAATGTTGCCATAAGTATTCATAAATCAAGATTCAGTCTCAAGATTGCAACAGGGACAAGAACAAAGTTGCATGACCAGTGTGAACGTCATTGCCCAGAAATGCTGACGATTTCCAGTTTTTTCAGTAGTCGAGCATGGCATTTCTTTGTTGGCTTTCATCAGCCTGATGAAACATTGTCGAGAGGCAATAAAGAACAACAAACTGTGCCTTGGAATGTCTTTGGTCATAAAAAGAAGACACGCATCCAAATGAAAACGTTCCTTTTCTAATATGTCTTTTACTTGTACAGTAGTAATTAAGAGAAGATGAATGACAAAAAGATTTAGGGAGAGACCGGTATTTCATGTCTTCCACACCTCATGGAGAGTCTGGGGAATTAATATGCCGACAGAGCGGTGTTGCACCTCAGGCTACGTTTCATTACATTCTCTCTGGGGGACATTTTGCTGAAATGGGAGTTTTAATATAACCTTGCAAGATGGTTTTAATTCCTTTTTTTTATTATGTCTGGCAAACAATGCCACTCCCGGACAAAGACAAATGGAAATGATCTGGGACGCAGGTTCCCGACAAAATTGTTGAGTTTTCTATTTAAAATGCTTTATTTTCTTTATATATTACATCCACTGAATGTCTAATGACAATAGACAATTATATCAAAATGCTTAACATCAAATAATATTATCAGACATTGTTTATACTCAGTTAAGTCCTTTTTCCATGACATGGTATCAGCAAGTATGGAGATAATAATGAGTTCTGATAGAGCAATTACTCTTCATATAAATGTATTCCTTAAGGTTTACCAGTGATGCTTAAGATGTGCTGTATTGTAAATAAATGCATCCTTTGCAAGGATACAAGTTGTACAGGGAACACCAAATCTGTGTTTGTAAAATAATAAATTTCACCACATTGTTAAAGCACTGACCATTCGTATTTCTTCAACAGCCTTTTTCCTGGACTAGCAAATGTGAAATAAACAGGCTGATACAGTATACAACAATATAATATAATGTGATATATTAAGACTACCCAGATCATACACAGCAAGTCGTATTTCAGCACTGTTTTAACATTTTCACAAACTAGTGGAATATATCATCGTATTGCAATGTATCGTGATGTGTTTTGTATCTAGAAGAATTATTGCCCGATATATACCCAATCATTTTAGCTATAGTCACTGCACACTACCTGTTTAGACACAGTTCATATCAGGTGAACATTGTTGAGCTTGTAAACAGCCATCCCCCATTACACTTTTTTTTTAAATTATTATTAATTGCTCCTGAAACAATACATTTTCCCTTTGGGGATGAATCAAGTAAAGTGAGCAGGCGTCAGAGGTTGAAAAGCTAAATTACAGAATTAATTGCAACTGTTGTGAAAATCTAGCAACACAACTCAATTACTTTTAGCTTCTTTACTTCCAAAGTTCACACAATAATGGTTAAGCTCATTTAACACTGAACTACACACAGCAATTTTTCAGGTTTAATTTTTTAAATGTTTTAGTCGTGTGGTGGCATTTGTTGAGCCACGTCATGCAACAGGTTCTTATCTGTGTTTTTCCAAGTGGTAAGTATTTACATTTCATTGCTGTTCAGTTCACTGAATAATAAAAAGTTGGCAGGGAGCTCAGTGGCATGGTGGTAGGGCAAATGCTTGCAGATAGAAGAACCCAAACTTCCATTTTTTTTCCCCATGTCATCATGATTTGTGGTGATTCTCGACACCAGTTGGATTTTTTATAGTAATGAGTCACACCTGCAATCGATACCTGTCATTCAATAATTCATAAAGGAAGAATACGGTACACAATTTTTAGAAATGGCTCACACTGGAAATGGCTTGCTGTGGGCGCATATAGAAAAACAGTGGCTAATACATCAGTCACCAATTAAAGTTGACGATAAGCATGAGGACACAATAGGAGGAGAGGCAAGAGGTGTAGGGAAAAGGATGTGCAACTGCTGTGCTGAACGTGATGTACTTAACAAGAACAATTAAAGATTCAGTGTTAAAAAATATGTCAGGCAGCTGTAATCTGTAATGGTACTAAAGTATAGTGGTTCTAAAGTATAATGTAAATACTTCACTGACTGCACAGCCTCATGCAGACCGGGTAAGTTGACGTCCTATATGAAAGGAAACATCACACAGGGGCTTGGGCAAAAGCCGGTTTTACTGAGCCACATCTCCATCTCCATCTCTTTATCGCACGTCTCTGCTGTCTTGGAGATAAACCAATGGCAGCTGTGTCAGCAGCAGCACCATTTAAGAAAAGCTTTTCATTTTCAAAGCCACAACGCATCAGTGGTATTCCGCCTTAACAGTGTATTATCCTGTAGAGGCTTCAGTATGAATGACAGAGGTGTCATTTGACAGAGTAGCCGTGACAATCCAGATAATGCAACCTCGAAAACCAAGTATGCACATTTTAAAAGAAATCAAAGCCGGTCTTGACTTAAACAGGTATGTGTTGCGAAAAATGAAAACGAGAAAAAAGGTGTTAAAACATTTATTTTTTTAGCATAAAAAAATTCTGATTACATAGAAATTACAAACAGATCATTCAGAAATTGCTAAAATTTCAAAGCAGCACTTGCAGTATATTGTTAGAATATAACAAGAGTTTGAACTTAACCTTTTTCCATGGTTGTGAACAGAGCCGGCCCAAGCCTTCGAGGGGCTCTAAGCGGAATATGAGTAGGGGGCCCCTCCTGATGATACCGCTGCCCAAATTATTGACTTTTGTTGAATGTCATTCACACACCCAGTGTTTTCTGCTAGTGCCTCCAATGTGCAGCTGGGTGAAAATAGTATCCAGCCGAGATCCTCCTCCTTGGGGTGTCCGGGGGTATGCCCCCCCAGGATTTTTTTTTTTACCTTTTTAAAGTGAAATGCATGAATCTGGTGCACTTTGAGAGGAAAATGAAGAGGCTAAATCTGAGCAATTTTGTGTGAACAAATAATTTGGAGACAGTGGGTCGGATGAATTAGAAGCTATTGAAGAAAGACACATGGATTTTCCATACAAATATTAATAAAAAAAATATATTATGCAGGGTCCTCTGGGTTGGGCTTGGAGCTCTTTTTCTTTTGCAGGACATATTTCTCTGTAATATAATGAATGCATTTAAATGCAGTGAGAGGAATGAAGCAGAAGAACTCTGTTGTCTATTTTTCTTTTAACAAAATCTGAGGGCAGTCCTATTTCCAAATGTTTTTAAATAAACTCAATACACACTGTGCATGGACGTGAATGTGACGTGATCAGTTAACTTCGGATTACCTCCCAGATGAACTGATTCAATTAGTTAGGCTATTAACTATCTGGGGGGGGGGGGCCTGGCGGTCGGGGGCCCTAAGCAACCGCTTAGTTCGCTTATGCCTCGGGCCGGCTCTGGTTGTGAATAATCATGGACACATTTTATGTTTACCTGTACTTACTTCATCACCGGCATTATCATGCTAATGTTATGAGCTCAGTAAGTTTGTAAGTTTGAGGCAAACAAACTTCAATAAAAGTCATTGAATGAGTAGTGTTTACATTTTGTTCCCCATGGTCATACAGCATTTCAAGTGGTGAGAATGAACTGCTTTTTCTCTTATTACCAATAAGCAGCAGAATGGATCTGCAAACACAGTGGACCGGTCTATAAGCTACGGTTTACATTTTGTTTCAGCGAGCCACTCACTAAAGCACTTCTCCATGGCCTTCCTGCTGGCCCAGCTGCCATTGTTGACTGTAGGGATGATCTTGAGGGGTTTGAGCCACTGGACAAAACGCTTCAACTCCAGAAAGCTGCTATGTTCGCTGTATGGGATTCCTGTCAGGAAAAACAGAAGGGTTGTCATCATTGTGCACCCAAACGGTGGGACTCAATGCAGAGCTTTGCTGAAATGTATAAGCCTGAACAAAACCCACGCTTCGTTTTTTCCCTAAGAGTGTGTGTTAATTACCTTTTAGAAAAGGTGATTAAGGAATTAAGCTAGTAGTAATTTAGAACTGAACCTTTAAGACATGATTTTTTAATGTCCTTTCTTTCCAATTTCTCCAATAAAAAACATCAAGCTCAGTGAATACAGAGGCTCAGACGTTTTCCCTCAAAGGCGGATTTCATATGCTGAAACATTAACACTTTTAAATGACTCATTTCCCTTTTTGTTTTGTGGAGATAATATAAAAGGCATCTTGGGACTGCTACAGGTTTGATGTGCTCGGCTGCTTTAAAGACAGATCCGGCTGAAACTAAGCCGACTTAAGTACACATTCATTTTCCCCCGCATGCAGAGAACAATATTAGGAGCGGTGGCAGCATATGGCTGGGAAGAGCAAAGGGGAGATCAACACAAGGCAAAGAGAGAGAGAGAGAGAGAGAGAGAGAGAGAGAGAGAGAGAGAGCAAATTAGCTTCCCCTTCAGAGACTGCTGAGGAGGAAGAAATTATACGCAAGGTTGCATTGGAAAAGCCTCTAGCTAGTGATTGTAGGTTAGAGGGCAGGTGGATCTATTCAGAACATGAAACATGAGGGATAACAAGCTAAATCTCTAGTGGCAAATTAAGTCATTATCCATTGAAGTACTGGGGTTTAACGCTAGGCTAGTAGTGCTGTACATTAACAAAAAGATACAAAACCCAGATTATTCTACCCGATCACTGAACTGAAGCCACCTGAAACAAAGCCATTGTGTATTGTTTAATCTCACACTCTTTCTCTGACTGTCCCTCAGCAACACTGCCTCTCTCTGCCATAAGAGGGAGCTGCAGGATAAATACAACAAGCTCTCGAGATGAAGGCTATTATTTACCCTCACAAGATTCTGCTTTTGGTTGGTAAAAATATTTAAATAAACTGTGAAACAACAAATAGTAACAACCCTAAATTCCACTGCAAAGAAAATTACTTTTAGGCTTAAAAGTGGAGTATAGTATAGTATAGTATAGTATAGTATAGTATAGTATAGTATAGTATAGTATAGTATAGTATAGTATAGTATAGTATAGTATAGTTAATATAGTGTAGTTAATATAGTATAGTATAGTATAGTTAATATAGTGTAGTTAATATAGTATAGTATAGTATAGTATAGTGTAGTTAATATAGTATAGTATAGTTAATATAGTGTAGTTAATATAGTATAGTTAATATAGTATAGTATAGTTAATATCGTATAGTATAGTATAGTATAGTTAATATAGTATAGTTAATATCGTATAGTATAGTATAGTATAGTTAATATAGTATAGTTAATATAGTATAGTATAGTATAGTATAGTATAGTATAGTATATAAAGCTGCAACGATTAATCGACTAATCGATTATTAATCGATTATTTAAATAATCGCCAACTATTTTGATAATCGTTTTGAGTAATTTTTTAATAAAAAATGTCCAAATTCTCTGATTTCAGCTTCTCAAATGTGAATATGTTCTGGGTTCTTTAATCCTATTATGACAGTAAACTGAAATATCTGTGTGTTTTGGACATAAAAATACATTTGAGGAAGCCAACATGGGCTTTGGAAAATTTATGAACATTTTTCACCATTTTCTGACATTTGACGGGCCAAAACACTAATCGATTAATCGAGAAAATAATCGA
This sequence comes from Hyperoplus immaculatus, assembly GCA_949357725.1. Taxonomy (NCBI): domain Eukaryota; kingdom Metazoa; phylum Chordata; class Actinopteri; order Uranoscopiformes; family Ammodytidae; genus Hyperoplus; species Hyperoplus immaculatus. Next base: position 17,303,670 of record OX442366.1, on the reverse strand, counting down.
CAGATTAATCGATTATCAAAATAATCGTTAGTTGCAGCCCTAATAGTATAGTTAATATAGTATAGTATAGTATAGTATAGTATAGTATTAGCCTGGCTCCGCCCGCCCGCCTACTTCCGGCCAAATTTCATTTTCCCTTCAGTAGTCAGTCTGGGTGTACAGTGCATTTCCCAGATTCTCCAGAGAATCTACGATCGTCCAATCAGCGAACAGAGCGAGTGGCTGAGAACGTTTCAGTTGAATGCTGCGTTCCTTTATACTTGGAAGAAGGAGATTTCCGACTTGGTAGTTCCGACCTGTCTGTGTTCCAGTGCATCTGCTCGCGAAAGTATGGTCGCCTAAAACCTTTCTCGTCCAAATAACTAAACGTTAGGCTCTAACAAGTTACTGTTGCCAGGTACCGGTAGATTCATAGACTACAATATGTAGTGAAGTCGGAAATTTCCGAGTTCCCTGTCCAACTGGAAGGCACCATCAAAAGCCGACTCATGACACACGTGATGACCAAACGTGATGCGATTGGTTGGCTAATCCAGAGTGGCAATGGGCAGATCCAATACTTTTAAACTTCGACAGACACCCGCCTCCAAGTGAGTGAACGTTTGCCAATTACAGCACTTCCAGACCTTCTGTACAAATGAAATGAAGTACGATGGTCTGGTTGGACCAGGCTAGTATAGTATAGATTTTGCTTCGATAATTCTTTTGTTATTCCTTCTAACAAATAACTGTGCTAAATAATGTCAAAAAAGATATAGTGTGTGTACCATAGATGGAGATATTGCCACTGATCTGAGGCTGAATATTTTCCACTGATTCCACCTTCTGGCTGAAGGTCCAGCCTGTGGGCTTGAAGGCCACCAGTCGATCGTACCGTCCTGAAAAGCGCGCCAGGTAATCCTGCAGTTTCTGGAGACAAGACGAGGGCGACAGGGAAAAGCTACCATTTTCATTTCATATTCAAATGGAGCTGCACTTGACAATATAGTTTTTAAAAATTAAGGATATAAATTTGTGTGAGGATAATATCACACTTTAGCTATTAAGAACAGCTGCTGAATATATAGGAAAAGTTATCTTCCAAAATCCATTCAGATAATCACATTGACATTAATTACATAGAATGGGAACATCGTCCTTGAATATCGAGATACAGTGCTTCTTTTCCCGTTTAACCTCCAATATAAACCAGCTGCAAATGGGTAATTTCGAAATGGATAGTTCATGCAAACTTAATTTAATGAAACCACATTTTATCCATCAATTTTTTTGTAAAGGTGATGCTGTCAAGTTATACAATCTCTTCTTAATAAAAACTTCTCAAAGACTCACTACTGAAAGGTCTAATTCAGGGGTGTACAACATTTTTTCATTGAGGGCCACATACAGAAAAATCTACGAAGGGCCGGGCCACTTGGCAAAAATAACACATTTATCAGGACATGTAGCTGCTCTGCTGTTTAGTTTCTTAGTGTCTTAGTAAATTGTAATCCTTCTTCACGGCAACACTTTTCTTGAAAATTAAACCGACACACTTCCCCTCAGAGCCGGCCGAAGCCTCCAAGGGGCCCTAAGCAGAATTTGATTAGGGGGCCCCTCTCCAATGTTAGGGCTGACCAAATCATTGACTATTGTTAAATGCCTTCAGACACCCAGTGTTTCTGCTATTGCCTCCAATGTCCAGCTGGGTGAAAATAGTAGCCAGCCGAGTTCCCGACCCTCCTAGGAGGGTCCGGGGGAAAGCCCACCCGGGAGATTTTTTTAACTTTTTAAAGTGAAATGCATGAATCTGGTAGCCTGGCATTCCCAGACCTGCCACTAGGCGCTGGCAAATAAAATTTGCTGCGCCTGTTGGTCTGGAAACTCTCCGTTGAAGCTTTTTCAAAAAGACCAGAAATCTGGGCTCACATTTCAATTGGTTCTTTCTAATATGGGCACGCCAGAGCCCTTTGTATGGTATACTGGGGAGGACGCAACCGGATGACGACAGTGACGTGCATGCGACATCGAAGCCGTGATAGTAAACATCAAAGATGGCTGCGGATATGTTGTGTGAGTTTGAGACTGCTTTGGCCTCGACCCTTTACGATTTGGAAGAGGGCAATCAAATATTTAATTAGCAAGTAAGTGGAATGTTCTGTTTTGCCGACCGACCACGGCAAACGTTTAATTTAACAGTTTAACAGCTGTTCGCTAAACGAACGGGGCTTACGTCACCTTGTGCATCGCTCTGGTTGTAGTGCTATCCAACTGCGTGCAGTGGCATTTGAAATGCACGCGTAGGAGCCGCCCCTTGAGTTGGAAATTACTATTGATCGTGGCCAGACCCTCTATCGTTCAAGATATCAGGGTCTGGATTTCCAGGCTATGAATCTGGTGCACTTTGAGAGGAAAATTAAGAGGCTTAATCTGAAGAATTTTGTGTGAAAAAAATTATTTGGAGACACTGTGTCAGATGAATTACAAGCTATTGAAGAAGGACACATGGATTTTCCATAATGATATTAATTTAAAATAAAATATTATGCAGGGTCCTCTGGGATGGGCTTGGTGCTTTTTTTCTTTTATGGGACATATTTCTTTGTAATATAATGAATGCATTTAAATTATTTAAAAACTAAAAGGGCCATATTACATTATATTTTTAAAATGTGCCACGGGCCAATCATTCAGTTGTAACACCCCTGCACTAGTGGGTTAACTAAAAAAAAAATAAAAAAAAAAATTAAAGGGCCATATTACATTATATCTTTAAAATCGGCCGCAGGCCAATAAAAAGTGGGCCACGGGCCATCTTAGTTTGGACACCCCTGGTCTAATTGCAAACCAAAACTGGACCCATTTCTCTCACGTCAGCCTTTCTGTGGCGAGTGATGCTTGAATTGTACCAACTCTCTGGGATTTATCTGTTGTTATACAGATGGCACATTTAAATGCATTAGCCCCTTTTAGAGAGATGTGCTTGGTCATCATCATTGGCATTTCCTAATTATTCAAACTTCTGTGTCCTAGGTACATGAATAATCCATAAACAGAATAAAAAGATGTGTTTGCACTCAAAATAAAGTGCAGAGAAATATATTCTGATACAGTCCTTAGTTAAAACGAGAAACTTTTTCACTGAAGAACTTTAGAGAAATGTTATGTTATTTCTATATACATTTACATATTCTTTACTACATTAAGTTCTTCATCTCTATTCACCTTCATCTCACTGAGAAGGGCATCATTGCATTGAATTGACAAACTCGATCTGCAGTGCATACATGGACTTACAGTATATGCAGTTAAGAAACCGATGGACAGAAGTCTAACGTGATAAATCCCTGATGTACTTTGTTTTTCATAAAATAGGACACTTTTCACATTCCTGAGATCCCAAAGTCCCACTGTGATAACTTATATTTTAGGTCTGCGGATGACAAATGAGACTGCTGCTGAAACCTACTTTGAAGTTGAGATGCATCATGGGCAGCACGTGGACCTGGGCTGCCTTCCAGTCGGTGGTTATACGTTGTCGGACCTGCTCTGACTCCAGGCAGCACATGGTGTTGTATTTGTCTCGAGACAGGCACACTTTAGACCCCAGTACATCTGCCAGTGCTACGAATGAAGCAGAACAAGGTCAGTGTTAGAACAAGGAATTGTGGGAAAAATTATTCAGCCTTTTCATTTTGTATGTACTTTGGCTCTCAAACACACACATTTTGCAAAGTAACTGAGTGCAGTGATACAGCCATTTGAATCAGCAGCGGTTGTTTTTTTCTGGCTCTTTTAATGTCAAACAGAGCTTGTTTGAAGCAAATGTGATTAGACTGAATGCATGCTGTTCAAAATTGTTTTTTGATTATTTCGCTATAGTAATGCGGAACAGTCCAGACCATCACAAATGCGTCACCAGAGGGCCGCTTTTTGTCCACCATGAGAACAAAACATATTGAGTGACCCTTTTCTTTAAAAAACAAGACTAATCCACAATTCTCCACACCACTCCCGTTTCAGTCCAAGCCCTGCAATCTCAAATGACCTTTTCAAACGTTAGGAAAGGTCATGTAGAGATACACACAGCTACAGTTACATCCCCTCACCTTGCTATGAGGTTACGAAACACATTTACTTTGTGTCCAGCAGCCTGTGTTCGTTTCGTTATAAGGTAAGGTAGGCTAACGTCCCTATTCCTGGCATTAAATGAATATATTACCATGTAATTTTCTGTAATATGATTAGCCATCTGAAAAACATGTCACTTCAACCTGTCAGATGTTGAATTATGTGGAAGCTATTATTGGCCCCCATACCCAATTTATTTTAGTGTAATTAATTAGTCTCTGTCATACCAGCTGGCCCATAGGAATAGGTTACATGAGAAACAATGGAGATGTTTACTTTTTCTTCCCACTACTTTGATTTTAGAGTAGGTTATGGGCTATTGTATGTCTTAACTCGACGAGCAAATGGAATATATCACCAAAATTCATGATAGGTTAACTTTTAGATAATATAAGCAACAGTACACTTTCATCATTCCTTTTCTAAGAATACAAATGGGAAGAGAAAATGGGTACTTCCTTCACAAAATCTAAAAAAAGGTATGGGTAAAACCAGATTAATTTGCGTAATAATTTTTTGTTAATCATGCCAGCCAGATCTGCCATGCCATGACAACATTAATGTTACATGGACCCCAGAGGCAACGCAGTATACAACTGCCTAAACACTCACCTAGAAAGACCTTCTCTTTTCCCACAGAGTAGGAGCCACACACCACAAGAGTGCGAGGGTTGAGCGTCACCACTTCGAAGGCTGTGCTGACTGCGAAGTTGATGGCCTCTTGCTGTTTGGGAAAGGTGTACTCTGGGCTGCAGTAGCTGAAGAGATAAGAGAGCTTTAATTGAAAATCCCAGTTTCCTCAGGGCTTCTGTCTCACCTTTCCTTGCTTAAGAAGATTGGAGACAAAACGCAAGGTGTACAAGTTTTAGCTCATATTGATCCACACACCGGCAGAAAGGAGTCGGAATTTATTACAGTGTTTCCACACATTAAAAGGTAACTCACACACACACACACACACACACACACACACACACACACACACACACACACACACACACAAATGTATATGAGAGGAGACAGACAGGTACTCACGTGGTGTCCAGGTAAAGTGTCTGCACCTTGCAGCTTAATAACTCGGGGTATGTCTCCATTGAGGGATCAGCTCTGAAGTCTCCGGTGTGGAGGACCGTCTGTCCATTGGGAAGGAAGAACAGCAGCATGGCAGCTCCTGGACAACTGAAAAGACACACACGGGAGGTTAAGCTGTTAATAAATATATACATATATGAAAAATGTAAGTGTGTTCAATGGTCTAATTTTGTAATAATTACGATTTAATTCAAATGTTGTCGATGGACTCACTGGTTGGCTTCCAGAAAGATAAGCGTGACTCCCTCCACAGTGACCTGGGTGTTCATAGGGAGGATGTGGACGTACTGCTCAGACACCCTCAGTTTGCTCTTCACCAGGTTCCCTGTAATCTGACCAGGGGAGGCAGCTGTCAATCAATACACTCTACATATGTTTGGTTTAGTTGCATTCAGACAGTGTTCAACCATCTAATCTCCTCAGTGATTCTGATCAAACTTTTCTGAGCTGCTGTGACCCACCTAGCATCCATCTTGAAGTTCTGTGACCTACCAAAAAAAACCAAAAAAAAAACCCCTATGGAGTCCCAACGAGTCCTTGTAAAGCATTTCTGTAGTTTTAATCCCAAGAGCACACTGTTATAAATCACGACCCATTTGACAAGAGGGCTTGTATAATATCTAACCTCTTTAACCATGAGAGTTCATTCTCGATACCATCTATTGAGCTATTATGAAAAGCTTCAGGCTGTATGCTCTCTTACATATTCCAGAGAGATAAACAGAAATGGCACAACCGCTGAAGTAATGTGCTCTACGTCTTAAATGTGATGAATGGATGAATTAAAAACGTATCAAATGTTTTTTTTTAATCAAAAACTGTGTCAAGAAAACCACTAAGGTCTTCAAATTTCAATCAATTCCATTATAGTCAAATCAGTATTCATAGCTTCCCGACTCTGAGTTAATCTTTCCATTACTATGAGTCAAAGCAGTGCAGTCAGTGAGATAAAAAATGGATCGGCTGTATATTCTTTTGGAAGAGAGCTGCAGTTAGGAAGCTTTTTAACCCATTGATGACTATGGCAATCTAGGATGCATGTCCTTAATGCCTGAGGGTTTTCTGAAAAAATAGTAGGAATTGTCAAGTCTACCAAAACCTTAATATCTAAGCCTGTGTAGCACATAGAAACATGAAATAAAATACATTTAAAGGTTAAGGTTCACAGGTTTTATTTAAACATGCTCCCGTAGCGCTTACAAACCAACAAATATTTCTAAAAATCGTCAAAATTAGATGAATTAGAAAATTATTAAATATTATTAATAAATAGATGCAATGTGTTGTGTGATTTTCATCAGTAGTCTATAGTAGACCTTGATTCTGCGCACCAAACGCCACTAACTGTTCTGTCGCCGACATAGCCGGCGTATTTTTTTTATTATTTTGTTTTATTTTTTTATTTTTTTGATTTGACGTGATTTTCGGCAAACCACACAACTTTTGGGTGGTCACGTGGTCTTAAAAAAATCAACAAAACCCACCTCATGTGTATTTGAACCAATGACAGTGCATTCTATGCTGGGAATGCCATGAAAATTAGATAAAGTAATAATGCTGCGCGATGCAGCATCAGGCAGGAGAGCCAATGTGGCATCGCGCAGCAGCCGTCATCAATGGGTTAAATGGAGGGGCAAATAGGATTGCTGAATATATAAAAAAAAACATTTTTCCATGTACCTCATTCATATTATTCATGGACCAACAGGCCATTTGAGGAGAGATGCCACTTATTTACATAAAACTGCAGATGTGTATTCTATACATAGTCATTCATATTTAACACCTGCCAAACTCTTGACTTACTTTGTTGCAGTAGATTTGGAATGTGCCCTTCTTGGTCAAGCCTCCGTAGTGGTCCGAGTGGAAATGTGTGAGGAAGTATGCAGTGATGCCCGGGATCTCACCGTAACTGAAGGCATCTACGACAAACTTCGTACCTGAGGAAAATTTATAAACAGAAATATTAGAGGTGCACTATGCAGTTTCAGAGGAGGGGGATTTGTTTACATTTGCAGAGCCTGCAGTTAGTTTACAAAACATATATTCTTTAAGTGTAATTCTTAGTATTGAATATTTCTATCATATTAAATCAAAACAAAATTTATTTGGAGGCACCTGGAACCAATCGTGAGACTAGAATATGTCTGTACACAAAACTGTGGGCCCTGCTGCCGAAAACAACAATAGTGAAACAGTAACTTTCCAGGAAGCTTTCTAACTTCAAACAGTGTTGCAGGGATCACATTTTACTGGGAGGAGAGTTTGTTATTTCAGTGATGAGAATATACCCAAAGTTACATAGTGCATCTTTAAGATTACAAAAAATAATAATATAATGTATTCAGCACAACATGATACATAATCCCTCGCTCACCTGAAATCTTCTTGTAGAATGGACAGCGTGGTAACTCTCCCTCTCCGTCCGCGTTCCCTCTGTTCCACCTTCCCCTCCAGCCTCTGGCCCTGCCTCTGCCTGATTCCCCACAAGCGCTCCCCACGTTACCGTTATCTTCAGTCACTGTGCCCTTTGAGGCGTCTGCTGCAGCTGTGTCAGCCTTACGCCTTCTATGCCCGCCGTCTGTCCTTTGCCGTCTCTGTCCTGCTGGCATAGAGCTGCTAGTACTGCTGCAGCTGTGTTCATTATTTGGTCCACTCTCGGCCTCTTTCTCCTTCTTCGTGAGGGGTTTGAGGCCAAAGAACACCCCAATGTCCGTTTGCTTCAGACCTGCCTTGATCTGGCCCTTCTGAGGCGTCATGCTTTGAGAACTTTGGATAACGGTTGTTTGCGATGAGGTTGCGTGAGGTTGCTCGGATTGAACACTACTGCTGACATTCAAGTTTTCAAAATCCTGGCTATCCAAGCTTATTAGAGATTCTCTCAGCTGCTCTAAAACAATACTTTGCGGCGACTGAATGCTGATCTTAAATGGACTGACGGCACTGGTTCCGTCTTCAGTAATTGTGGAGGTAGCAAGCTGTAATGAGGTAACTGACTCCAGCTGGGTGTTGAAGGAAGAAGGCTCCTTTACCTGAACATTGTCCGTTTCCAAATTGTCTATAAACTGACTGAGGAGCTCATCTTCACTTGAAAAGCCGTCACAGAACGGCACCGTCGAGTCTTGAGTTTCATTTTCAAACGCATTGTTATCAAAAAGGGCTTTTTTGCACTCACTCATTTTGACTCCAGTCTCTGTGGGGAACTCAGAAAGAGGAGAATAGGAAATTGCATGATCGACGTCGTCGGGGGAAACGTCAATTTCAGGCAAACGTTCACAAGCTTGTCTTTCACTCTCCGCCTTGACAGGAGTGGAGGAAAGCTCCGACCCGCTTTCTTGGGAAGAGCTGATAGACTTTTGTTTTTTACTAGAGGACGACCAGCCTTTCTTTTTCTTGAAATCATCTGGGCCAGGTGAGCGCAGTAACAGCAGGCCATTATTACGTTTGGATGGAGGTGTTCCAGGGGGATTCTTACGGTGAGGGGAGACACTACGATCTGATAAGGCAGAGAGGCTGAGAGCACTATCCTGTGAAGTCTCTAAAATGAAGCCATCCACGACATTGGTCCTTTCACTAGTTTCTGAAAACCGGGAAAGACTGAGGAGGGCTGCATCGCTGTTAGCTCGACCGTGGGCAAGGAGTGTGTGGTTGAATTTCTTGTAGTGGTTTGGAAAGGTGGAGGAGCACTGGAGGCCGTCAGGACACTCTGCGGGAACAGATAAAACACATAGAAAACAATAGGCCAATAGGATTATCAGCTCAGGCCACACAATTACAACTCAGAGCTAGTATCAAAGAAAGGTATGACAAATGATTTAGAATTTTCTATTGATAATTGATTTACCTGATAATTCCCTTTTTAAAAGATTGATTTAAGACATTTTAATATCCTTTTTTTTTATAAATAATTGCAATTTGTTTTAAGACTTTTTAAGGTGCTGAAGGAACCATGCAAGATGATTAACGAACCACAGAGGAGGTTGTGTGTGTGTGTGTGTGTGTGTGTGTGTGTGTGTGTGTGTGTGTGTGTGTGTGTGTGTGTGTGTGTGAAGGTGCTATGAAAAGATGAGCCTACACAAAGTAGCTGCATTGTAGGTCTTCTGCAAAAAGTTTAATTAAAGACTTTGTATACCCCTTTTGAGAAAATTATGAATGCAATTTAAGACATGCCCCTCACCAAAACTGGAAATAAATGTATGGGTGATGATGATTAATCTATTGCCTTCAGACTTTTTAAGGATCTGCAGGAGGAACCCTTTTTACCTTTGCATGTGTCCCTGTTGGTGTCAAGACATTCAGCAACATGCCACCTTTGAGTCTGCACCACCAAAATGGAAAAGGGCATCTGACACATGGGGCAGAAGTCCCCAGATGACGGCCCCTCAGCAGCAGTGTCTGTCTGCAATGTGTCATCGTGGGGAGATGACTTTGAGGGTAGATCATGTGCCAGTAGATCAGCATTGCAATCTCCACTTCCATCTACCTCCTTGTCAGGTGACCTGCCTGAGAACGAAAGGTTTTTGCTCTTGGTGGTTCTTCTGGAGGTACACAGTCTTTTAGACACAGCTTTAGTCGCAGACAATGTGTCCTGTCTCTTCTTTTTCTTTTGAAGAGGTTTATACTCCCAAATGTCATCTTCCGAGTCTTCCTTCTTCTGTGACATTTGGAGAGAAACAAGGCGTAACAGTCCGTAAAGTTTCCCGAGGACCTCCTTCTCCAAACCGTCGTTATTACACAAGGAGAGACGTTTGGTAACATCCCGCGAGTAACGAAAATAATAGACTTTACAGTAGATACATTACTTTTGTGGGTTTCTTCTTCATACTGCCATGATAACTGTTGCTGTGGGAATAGTTAATCATAATAAATAATAACGACATGGATTTAACTGTTTTCTCTAGCTAGCTACCCACTGTATGGTTCGAGTGTTAGCGCCACCAAAATAATAAATTTAGTAAAGATGAGTAGCCAAACACAGCAGCACTTTCCACACCTCTCCTGAAAACTCAAATACTAAAATGTTCAAGTTAACAAACGGGGAATATTTTTTACGGATACAAACGGGGCATATTTTTTACGGATAATTCGTTCAGTTAAAAGTTGCCAAAATTCTGAAAATAAATAATAAATAATTTTTTTTCTTTCTTTTTTTGCTGTCGTGTCGAAAGCAGCAGTGTGAGTTCACATCCGGAAGGCTTGGCTCAGCTGTTGTCGGAAACATGGCGTCCCAGTGCAGCCTCTCTGCCTTATTTCTTAACCAGACCGAGCTGGACTGCGCCGTGGAAGAAGCTTCGACCCATGAAGAGAAAGAAAACCTTGCCTGCCAGTATTTGAAAACAATAGACCAGAAAGATCTCAAGATACCTGATTTCCAGACAGGTTAGCGCATGTTTACAGCTCTGGTTAGCTTAGCTTAGCACTGTCTCTGTGTCAGCTGTTTAACTTGAGTTGACTTACTGCATGTCACTGCATGTCACTACTACTTACAGCACTCATACTGAACACTCAGGGTGTACTTTCCTCTCATCTTCTTTTCCTTTCTTGGTATTTAACTATACATTATTGAAATGCCAACGTATTGTCTCCCTTTTTGTAATGTGTTTCTCTCAAGTGTTATAAGAGTTTGTGTTCTATATCTCAAATATTCAGCAAAACGGATAGCGGTACAGTCCCTCCAATTTGAAGCAACAAAAACTTAAGGTTAAGAAATTAACCAAGGTTTTCTGATATATGAGTGAGGTATCTCACTATGGGACACGCCCCTCGCGCTGTCCCCCAGAAGCAATTTTACACTACGCCAGTCGTGACTGGCCAATAGACGTGACGTCTGCCTTGCAGAGGAGGGACTTCCTCCTACTACATAAATCCCGTCGTCACGTCATCTCTTCAGTCTATAGGCAAAACACCTCTTCTCGCTCCGGGCAAGGAGGGTGATCTTGTGAGATACCTCACTCATATATCAGAAAACCTTGGTTAATTTCTTAACCTTAAGTTTTCTTTCAATATTCGCTCGGTATCTCACTATGGGATATAGTAACTCCCGTATTGCCAAATAAGTACCAGTACACAAAAAACCTGTCAAACAGGCATGTTTACTGATCCAACGCTCAAGACTGTGTGAGACAGATTAGGCGCAGTAACATCCAACCTGTAGAATCTAGTGAAAGTGTGAGGCGTTGCCCAGCTGGCAGCCGCACATATCTCTTCCACTGAGACCCCCTGGAACAGTGCCCAGGATGCGGCCATGCCGCGAGTTGAATGTGCGCGTAGGCCAGTAGGGGGTTCCAAACCCTCGCTATTATAAGCCATGGCTATAGCCTCCACGATCCAGTGTGACAAACGCTGCTTCGAGAGAGGCTTTCCCAGGTGTGACGTAGCACATGATACAAACAGCTGCTCGGATTTCCTGAATCCAGCTGTCCTATCAACATAGACGCGTAAAGCCCGTACCGGGCAGAGCGCATTCAGCCGCTCCTGCTCCTGAGAGGAGAAAGGAGGAGAATGGAAAGCCAATAGCTCAATAGGGCGGTATGATAACGCAGAGTTAACTACCTTGGGAACAAATGCAGGATTCGGTTTTAATAAAACCTTTGAGTTCCCCTGTAAGAACTGCATACATGCCGGGTTAACCGACAGAGCATGGATGTCACTCACGCGTTTAGCCGAGGCCAACGCGAGCAACAATGCCGTCTTAAACGAGAGCTTTTTAAGCTCTATCTGTTGTAAGGGCTCAAACGGTGGGCGTGACAGCGCATCAAGCACCGTAGATAAATCCCACGGAGCAGTCAAGTTCCGCGACACCGGCCGAAGACGGCGTGCACCTTTCATAAACCGGCAAACAATAAGATGTTGGCCTGCCGTTTTGTCTCCGAAACCTATGTGACAAGCCGATATAGCGGCCAAGTACACTTTGATGGTGGAGAAAGCCTTGCCTTTATCCAGCAAGTCTTGTAGAAACGTTAGAATAACAGGTACGGGGCTCTGGAAAGCTATTTCCCCAGCTTTCACGCACCATTCCTCGAACGCACGCCATTTTCCGTCATATGCGTAACGTGTAGAGGAAGCTCTAGCGCCCTGAATAGTCGCAATGACATTCTGTGGGAGACCAGCAGTCGTTAGGTTCATCCTTTCACGGGCCAGGCCCACAGAGCCATGCGCTCCGGATGAGGATGGAAGATCTCTCCGTGCGCTTGCGTCAGGAGATCCCTGCGTAAAGGCAGATGCCAAGGCTGGCTGTACAGCAGCTGGACTATTTCTGCCAACCAATATTTCCCCGCCCAACGGGGGGCTATAAGGATCAGTGCATGACCCCTCTCTCGCACTCTGGCAAGAGTAGGAATGATCAGCTCTAATGGGGGAAAAGCGTATAGGAGGACGCGTGGCCACTCGTATGCCAGAGCATCCAGCCCCAACGGGGCGCTCCGACCGGTTAGGGAATAGAACAGGGGGCACTGAGTGTTCTCCTCTGATGCAAAGAGATCGATCTCCGCTCGACCGTATCTCTCCCATATCTGAGCCACGACCTCGCAGTGGAGTTTCCAATCCTTGTAGCGAGGGTCGCCCCTGGACATCAAATCTGCTCCCCAATTCCGTGCGCCTGGCACGTGTGTTGCTCTCAGAGACAACAGGTGAGCGTTGCTCCACATGGTCAGTTTGTGTGCCGACGTGTGCATTTGGCGGGAGCGTAGCCCCCCCCTGTCGGTTTATATATGCCACTACCGTGGTGTTGTCCGTCCTGACTAGAACATGTTGCCCTCTCAGAAAAGGAAGAAAATGTTTCAGCGCCAGCGACACAGCCTGAAGTTCCAGGCAGTTTATGTGAACAGACTGCATATGTGAACTCCACATGCCATTTATCGATCTGCCCTCGTATACGGCTCCCCAGCCTGCTCGAGAGGCATCTGTCGAAAGGACTTTCCTTGCCAGGATAGTTCCCATGGTAACGCCCGTAGTTAAAAAGGGCCCGCGTCTCCAAGGGCGCAGCGCCAATGCGCACGCCATGGAGACCAAAACTTGGCGATGGCCGTGGCGGGTCGGGTTCAGTTTGAGTGATGCAACCCATCGCTGAACCGGCCTCATATGTAGGCGGCCAAGTGGGACTACTACCAGCGCCGACGCCATCAGACCTAGTCTGAGGCACGTTCTGAACTTCAACATCGTCCCCCTGCAGAAAAGTGCCAGACAAGCCTGAAAGGCTTCCACCCTCTCCGCGGATAGACGTGCTTTGAACGTCACTGAATTGAGGCACAAGCCTATGTACGTTATGTTTTGAGTAGGAATCAAAACACTCTTTTTTACGTTTATTGTGAAACCCAGGGCCATAAGGTGCGATATTAGCAAGCTGGTTTGCGCCTGAGCCTCTTGGGGTGACTGTGTGGCTAGAAGCCAGTCGTCTATGTACGTTGCCAAACGCATTCCCTTCTCCCTGAGAGGCGCGATAGCAGCCTCCGTGCACTTCACAAACACCCGTGGACTTAATGAAAGGCCGAACGGGAGAACCAAATACTCGTACGTTACACCCTGGAAGGCGAACCTGAGATATTTTCTGTGAGGCGGATAAATTGGGATATGGAAATCGGCGTTCGTTAAATCTATGCTTGTAAACCAGTCTCCTGGGCGCACAAAGCGTATAAGAGCGGCGTGTGTCAGCATTCTGAAACTGTACTGTCTCATGTATCTGTTCAGAGCGCGTAGATCTAATATCGGCCGTAGGCTCCCTCCCTTCTTTGGGACTAGAAAGTACCTCGAGTAAAAACCGCTTTGGTTTTGCTCTGGTGGCACTATCTGAATTGCCATTTTGTCTTTTAGGGAGGTGATTTCCTCCTGTAAAACACTGGCTTTTTCTCCCCTGGCTTGCGACTGCAGTATCCCGTTGAAACGAGGAGGAGTGGACGCAAATTGGAGTCTGTAGCCGGCGGTTACAGTTTTTATAACCCAATTTGATGCACCACATGCACGCCACTGTTCGGCCCGGCCAGACAGCGGCCCCAGCCCCGCTGGTTCCGCTGTCATGCCGGGCAGGACGGGCATGGTGGGCTGCGCACACGCGCTCATATCCACCAGGCACCGTTCTGTTACATTCTGTTCCTTTTTTATGTTTATCATTTTTTTTGTTTTCACGTGAAGCTGCGCCCTTGGCTCGTAGCCTGGATGCGCGCTTTGAAACATTTTTAATGAACACTTTATTGGGGAAGGGGGACACATGTGTGATATTGGGCACTGGTGTGTGCTTTTGCACTCGCATGCGTTTGTGAGACACAGCTGCGGCTCCACCGAGCTCTCTGCAGGTCTGACCCTTCTCTTCTTTGTCTGGTCGTGAACTGTGAAGGCCGAACGGGCTTCTGCACGCCTTTTGCAGGGCTTGGAACACGCCCTTTGTAACCCGTCCTGGAACTGGGTTTGGAACAGAACATCTAGGGGGGACGGTGACGGCGTCTGGCCGGGCCTGCCGTACCCCCCTGGCTGCAGCGCCCTAGGTAGCGCGCCGTTTCTTCATGGCTCCCTGAGTATCCGAAGGGGCCGTACGACCACCCTGCTTCGCCCCGGGTGCGGGTGGCTTCCTCCCCCACGCACCTCTATGCTCCGACGGCTTGTTCTGGCCCCGGCCGGCCCCGTGGGTTGGTTGGGGCTGACGATTCGGGATGCGGTAAGCCGGCGAAGGGGCGCGGGGCTGGGTGAACACCTGGCCAGGTGCTTTGGTGGGGAAAGGCGCTCTTCTGGGCAGACACAGTCGCAGCGCCTCACCTTCCCTCTTTTTCTCCTCCCATCGTTTCAGCATAGTTTCGTACGCTGGGCCAAACAAACCTTTTGGGTCCACAGGCACGTCGAGGAGTTGGGTTTTTTCCCTCAGAGAGAGACTGGACAGGTTCAGCCATCTTGCTCTTTCTTGGGCGACCATCAAAGCCATGGCTCTGCCGGACGCTTGGACAGCGCTCCTGTGAAGGCGCAGGCACAGGTCCGTCACGACGCACAGCTCATCCCACACGGCTGGGGTGGGTAGCGTTGACATGTCGACCTCCAGCTCTGCCTGGTAAGCTAGCAGCAGCGATGATGCGTTGAGTGCTCTCACCGTCGTGGCCGTCGCCTTGTAGCACTTTTCAGTCAGTGACGACTGGAAGCAGTCAGCTTTGGACGGCAGTGTAGGGCAGGCCGAAGTCATGGCGGACTTCTGCGTGGGGTGGAGGTGCGACGCCAGCAGTGGTTCAACCGGAGGCAGGTGGGAGAAACCCTTTTCCTCCATACCGGCCCAATCCAACGCCGATCCACCCTGTACAGGGATCTTGGCTGATAGAGGCTTGCTCCAGGACCGAGTCGCTTCGTCCAGGCACTCGGGAAAGGCCGGAAGCAGCAGGCTGGTGGAGGCTTTAGCCTTTGGGAGTCGCTTGCCCTCGTAGCGGGAAGTTGCGATCTCTACCGGGGGCTCAGGCCACTCGATATTCAGCTTCGCAGCTGCCCTTTTGCAGGCCTCGTGGAGATCCATGCTGATGGCCGGGTTCGGGGAGCTGGTGCACATGCCGCCTACCACCATAGGCGACGCGGTGCGCGGGGAAAAGGAATCATCCTCCTCGTCCTCATCAGAGCCGAGGCTAATAGATTCCTCTCCCGACTCGTAGTAACCACCCTCGGCTTCGTCAGGCTCTGCCAGCAGGCTAGCCTCGACGTTGTCGTGTTGGGTTAGCTCGAGCGGCTGGGAACCTTCGGTGAGGTCCACCTCCGATCCCCAGCTGGTGCCTGGTGGGACGGCGATCCCCCGGGAACCTTCTGCTAGCTCCAGTAGTGGTGGGTCGGTTACCCCCATTACGGGATCTTCTGCGAACAGTTTCGCCTGTTTGTTCAGTCGGCGTTTGCGGGTTTTGTGTGAAAAACGCGCGCAGTGCTCGCAGGTAGCCGGGGATGCAAGGGCCGCCTTGGCGTGTTCCAGCCCGAGGCAGTGGATGCAAGCGGAGTGGCTATCCGCTCCCGACATCTTATTCCCGCATACGCAGGACTTTGTCAGAGGCTTCCCTGAGCCCTCGGTTAGGGTAAGTTCAGGCTCTGATTGCATTGCTCTCCGCTTCTCAGCCGCTGTTTAGTGACAGGCCAGCTAGGTAAAGTGGATTGCAGCTTCTCGGCTCGGAGGTTTGCTGTAGCGATAGGCTAGCGTTCGGTGACCGAGGGGTTAGCTCGCTCTGTGAACAGTTAGCTAGGCCGTCCACAACTCCCTTCCAGAGGTGCTTCTAGGAGCGAGAAGAGGTAAAAGACTGAAGAGATGACGTGACGACGGGATTTATGTAGTAGGAGGAAGTCCCTCCTCTGCAAGGCAGACGTCACGTCTATTGGCCAGTCACGACTGGCGTAGTGTAAAATTGCTTCTGGGGGACAGCGCGAGGGGCGTGTCCCATAGTGAGATACCGAGCGAATATTGAAAGAAAACTCATATCAAGCTAATGCAGGGTTTCTGTGGGTCATTAAAAAAGAATTATGAAGTCTACAATCCAAGATGCTTTAATTAAAAAAAAATATTAAAAAACAAACAGACCAAAAAAGTAATGTAACATTTATATGAATTATGTTACATTTAATTCAAAGTAGCATAAAACGACAACTTAAAACATCTTAAATACTGTATATAATTGTAGGAACCCTCTCTTGGAATTTGTGTTGTTTAAACAACAGCATAATACTGATGAGATTAACATCACTACAGTTGTGTTTGTGGACAATTTTGGCCCATGATTGAAATATTTAGGGCTGGCTTTTCAATGCAGGTGAAATACATACGTAAGTAACAATAAAATGTTTTAATTCAAATGTTTATGGCGACTAAACTGCAGTCGGTTCCTCTGATGAGATGGGCAATATTTGGGCAATATCTAATCACACCAGTAGATGGGGATCTACAGTAGAACATAAAAAAGCAGAATAAACTGGGCTGGATGGGCTTAAACTGGCTGTTTATGACTTTGGCCTTTTTTACTATATCCTATCAGGATTATCCTCAAATGCATCCAATTACTTTGCTTAAGATACACGTAGGATATAAGATATATTAATTTCCCCCAATGCCTCATTCTCCTCTTCACATTAATCTTACGATGACTAGCAGCTCAGTTTTAGACTACACAAATAGGATAAGGGTTTTACAATAATTTGGGCGGGAATTACCTTAATTACTCATTAAAGTAAAGTAAACCAGTGGCACATGGAATACGGACTATTTGGGGTAACAAGCAAAACCTTGTGTCCTAAGGTGACCAGATGAACAAAGACTTTGGTAGCATGAAATAGAATATTTTTGGAGTGAGCTATCTACAGTAATGCTGTGTGAGAGAAGTGCATGTGGAGGGTACAACTATTTCATGCTGGATATAGGTGCTCAGTATACTGCAAATGTATTTATGCATGTGCAGTGCATGTGAGTTCAACATTACCAAGCACAACTTAGAATGCATGAGAGTGAGAGGCAAGTAAAAAACAAAATGATCAGACAGACGATCTAGAGAATTTAATTAATGGTGTTTAATAGCTTCATATCATAACATTACACTGCAAAGCTGTGAGCTCTGATCCATCAACTTTCCACCCTGCATTTGACGTAAATTCAGTATTAGGCCATACAGATGTACCCGCACAATGATGGTACAGTGTGACTAAGCATAATTACTCAGATGACAGCCTTATTTTCCACTCTGCGGTTTCGCTTCAGGCTTGGAATGGCTAAACACGGAGGGGCCTCTGTCTTTGAACAAGGAGCTGTCTGGTAAAGTGGTGCTGCTGGACTTCTTCACCTACTGCTGCATCAACTGCATGCACATTCTGCCTGACCTGCACCAGCTGGAAGAGAAGCACTCTGTCCAAGGTATGTATTGGATTTACAACGGCTTTTGAAAGCAGCAGAAAAAAAAAATCTTTGATGTGAAAATAGAATATTCCCCAAGTAGTTTTGTAATCGCCGTCACACCTTTTTAATTGAATTAAAATTGAAGTGAAGGAGGTGTCATAGAATTAACCTGTAAAATTATTACAATTTAAGATCATTTGGTGTTAACATGAAGTCTGCTTGGAAAACACAGTTGGCAGTTTTGGTTTGTCCACATATTCAGTGGTGCATGTTTTTTTTTTGTTTTTTTTTTGTTTTTTTTTTGTTTTTTTAAGCAATTGTACCCGCCAGCTATAAATAAACGGGTCATATTGAATTGTCAAGGGTGCCTTTTATTCTTTTTGTCAAGCACACACTCAGTGGATTGGGTTCTATCTATGACAGGCATTTGCAGATTAAAATTAAAAAGACGAGGCTGATGTTCTGCTTCTCAACAAATCCAATTAGAATAGGCTTTTCTATCACTCAAATACTTTGACTTTCTCCTACCCTGTCTATGACACCCAGACCCCAAGCCCATTTTGTTTGTACTTAAGACAACACCACGACAGTGTATTTCCATGGTTGTGCAGCAACTTGTCAATTAGTGCAATGGTTTGTGTCACTGATGTGTTTTTTGAGAAAAAGTTGTACAGACCTTATGAGGCTTCAAAGAGCAGAGCTTTAAGGAATCTAATACGTTGCCTCATGTCAATGTCACTCGAGTCTGTGTCATTTGGGGCAACAAAAAAAATTATAATCTGGGTGTGTATTATACTGTATGTGGAGCCGTGGCTTGAGGCAGCTTTAGTGTAACACACCTGAATCAGGAGTTTGATAAGGAAGAAGAATGCGCGAAATGAAAAAACATCTAGTTCTGCTGAATAGATTTTCTTCCTTTTTTCAAAAACTGTCGATTATGTTAGTATAGTGGAGCGGAGCGGACTTCTTTTTCCATACCGATTGATTTGCTCTCCATGTTGAATGGGTGGAAGATAAGATTAGGTTCATAAAATAGAGAGAGCAAAAGCATTGGTCTGCCAGACTGCATATTATTCCTTCTAGTCAAACCACAGGTTCAAGAGGCAGCAGCCTGGTAGGCCTCATTGAGGGAACACAGTTCCAGTGGGGACTGATTATGCTTCATGCCTCTGTGTCAAGGGAGCATGTGTAAGTTCAATGGGCCACAGCCGTTGTATAGTATATCAACTCGACTTCTCTCCGCTCCTTTTCCAAGAGCGCGACCGCCCTTATCTCAGCTGTGAAAAGACGGTAACTAAAAATATTTCCAGGCTGCAGTGTCAGTGAGCACACAGCGTCCATAATTGTACCCGGCTGTAGTTGACTGTATTGCTCTTTATATATAGCCACTCCATGTAAAGCGTAGTCAGTCACATCCGACTTAGTCTGGCATCCCGCCGCTGGCCCTTCAGGGCGGGATCATCTGAGGAAGCTGTGCGGCATGAAATTCAGTTGTGAGCTGAGTTAGGTACACATAACACACACACCGCACATTATCGCACACGCCTTATCTTTGGCACTGCTGCGGGTACATTCTGTTTGCTGCTCTGGTCAGTGAGGTGTGGGAGCCACCCTGTCCAGTCACTCCCACAGTCCACTTACCTCCCACCCACCCATCGTCACTGCAATCTGTGCTGGCCTGCTATTATACAGCTTGGCAGAGGCCATGGGTGACGAAATCCACTGCAGATAATGTGAGTTTGAAGGGGTTTTTAAATTGTGTGTTTTTACTTCTGCTGAAGGCGGCTCAGTGATGTGAGTTATTGTAAAGGAATCATCCAATTGACTCCATTTAAGGAGGGTGGAGAGTTTTTCTTTGGCTTTATTGTCACTGGGCCTGTGGTGCTGTGCGCCAAAAAAGGCATTAAAAATCCAAACAAACTTTTTTGTTTGAAGGACAATTTAACTTGGATTCAGTGATTATATTGGCTTATTAATATAAGACCATAATGATCCCAATTTTAATTTCTCTTTTCTTTTTTATTATTATTATTATGGTTGATAAGTAACAGTTTCAGACTCTACGTAAGTTCTCTGTATTTCAACATTATTCATATGTCTTAGCCCTTTATTATTATTGACTGTTCAGCCCCCCTGGCACTGGCATTATCAAATCTTGACCTACAGCTAGTGCTATGCAAAACTACATGGATCACAGAAGACTCTGTTCAGAAAAGCATCGCACACATGTATTTTCCACTGTTTTAGGCCATTCGGTTGCATAACACTCTAAACATTCATTTGCCCTTTTCGAAACCCAAAATAAATGCCAATTGCTCGCATTGTCTGCTCAACAAGTATGGCATTGTTAGTCTTTGATGGTTACTGAGAAACGACTGGGATAAATATTTACAGCCTTGGAGGCAATCAAAGATTACCAGGAAACCTCAATGAGACCAATGTTATGTTATGCCGGAGAGTTCCTGACCAGACAACATTAAGGCTAGACCCTCGGATGTGTTCAGTACAAAAATTAAACATCTGTTTCCTTTATTCTATTATTATCTTAGACATATTATATCATCTGTGCATGTGATGTTTGTCTCTCTTATGTGGGCTTGTTATTGATTGATCTAATGCAACACGTTGACGCAGTGATTTAAGAATACAAAATAAATAAAGATTTTAAGGGCATTACTCAATGGACACAAGTTGAGCCATTTGTGTTTCCTTCGATTAACTGTCACACACTTGAGTTAAGTAAAAAAACTGTCTGGAATTGTTTTGTTCTTTCTTTGGGGGAGAGAAGCTCAAACAAAAACAAAAATATGTCCTGAAATGGCAAATTCTGATAAGCCAAACCACTTTACTGTTATTTATTTTTTTGTTGTTTCCCTCTGTTCAAAATCAGATGGACTGGTTGTTGTTGGCGTACACTCGGCTAAATTCCCCAATGAAAAGGTAAGTGTTTTCATTGTTCATCACCACTATTACCTTCAGGTCGGTTGGTCTTGTTGTGCTTTCCTTCTGCTTTTCCATAGCTGCAAAGTGTCCACAGATATATACCATTTAGGGACACTTGTCTTTAATACTGTTAAAATTGAGTCTAATGCAGTACAGTAGTTGTGAACATGAACCACTATTTTCTGATTTCTATTGACCAGAAAACATGCTGAAGATATTCCTGATATTAACATTCTATTCTATTTAAGGCTTTTATGAAGTTGGCACACTTACTGTATATATGACAGCAGAATATTATATCACTTTATTGTCAAGAAATGGTATTGGCAGATTATTCAATGATGAAAATGATTTACAGTTTGTTATAAATAAAATGTATTCAAGAATAGCTCTTGAATTCAGCAACCGATTCACAGCTCTTTACTTCTTTGTCTTCAAAGGTCCTGGACAACATCCGCAGCGCTGTGCTCCGCTATGACATCGGTCACCCGGTGGTGAACGACAGCGAGGCTAGCCTCTGGCACGAGCTGGAGGTGTCCTGCTGGCCCACTCTAGTCTTACTGGGTCCCCGTGGCAACCTGCTCTTCTCTATTGTGGGCGAAGGCCACCTCGACCGGCTATTGCTTTTCACAGACATCACCCTCCGTTACTACGCGGAGAAGGGTCTGCTCAAGACACACACAGTGGGGATCAAGCGCTACCGAGACTCCCTGCCACCCAGCCTCCTGTCTTTCCCCGGCAAAGTGGCCGTAGACGACAGCAAGAAAAGGCTAGCCGTAGCAGACACTGGGCATCACCGCATTCTGGTGGTATCTTCGAGCGGGCAGCTGCTGCATGTAATAGGAGGTAAGAACTTGATGTAAGGAAACATGTAGGGCTGCAACTAACGATTATTTTGATAATCGATTAATCGATTAGTATTTTGGCCCGTAAAATGTCAGAAAATTTGGAAAGATTTTGATAAATTTTCCAAAGCCTATGTTGACTTCCTCAAATGTATTTTTATGTCCAAATCACAAAGATATTTCAGTTTACTGTCATAATAGGATTAAAGAAACCAGAAAATATTCACATTTGAGAAGCTGAAATCAGAGAATTTGGAAATTTTTTTATTAAAAAATGCTTGAAACGATTAATCGATTATCAAAATAGTTGGCGATTATTTTAATAATCGATTAATAATCGGTTCTTCGATTAATCGTTGCAGCTCTAGAAACATGCAATTTGAACTCAGTCTATTGGCGTTCAAATTGCATTGGTGGGGGGAGCGCTCCTGGTGTAGTGGTTAGAGCGCCTGCACACAGAGGCTCAGCCCTCAGAAGCAGCAAGACCACGGGTTTGTTCGAATCCTGCCCGCGGTCGTTCTCTGCATTTCATTCCCCGCTCTGCCACATTTCAACTCAGCCTTTCCAAACTATCCAATAAGGATAATAAAAAAATAATAATCCTAAAAATTGCATTAGTGAC
This sequence comes from Hyperoplus immaculatus, assembly GCA_949357725.1. Classification (NCBI taxonomy): domain Eukaryota; kingdom Metazoa; phylum Chordata; class Actinopteri; order Uranoscopiformes; family Ammodytidae; genus Hyperoplus; species Hyperoplus immaculatus. The sequence goes on along the minus strand of OX442366.1, from coordinate 17,281,238 downwards.
TGGGTTGGTTTGTTGGGGCCTCAATGTGTCATCATTTCTGAGTTGGTGGAGGGAAAATGTAACTTAAAATTCCTCAAACTTCCACTCCAAGGCATTTTGAAAGAAAGAACAAAAGTATTTCTCTAATAATACGTGCTGTGGATACAAATTGAGTATTGACTTTGCTTTGCAATCATCACAACAATATTTAAGCATTGCTGATATTTTTAGATTCCTCACATGCCTCGACAACCCTCAGAGGAACCACATGTTAGTCTGTGTTGTTCCTAGACCAACAGAGTGGTTGGCAACAGCAGGGACATAGTGCATGCTGGGAACTGGCATTGACTTAACTGTGGACAAAATGAGGGGCAAAAATGCAGATTTGTATTATTTTCGTATGGGTTATCCCTATTCAGACATAGAGTGAGAACAAATTCTAACATCTATGGTATTCATTAGACACACTCTATATTTAAAAGAATATATATACTACTGTATATATATTTTTTTTTTGTTCTGACAAAATGGACTGATGGTCAGCTGTGGTCATGAAGGGTACAATAAATCAACCACCGTCACAAATTAAAATAATTAATACACTTCCAGAAATTAGAAGTTGTAAATGGACAAGTATGCCTGTATGCGTCTTTCATGTTATTAATCATAATGTAATCTGTCCTTTCATTTTTCTTTCTTCTAAAAGTTGAGGCAGGTAAGATTAAAATGTCTGAAATGAAAAGATAAATGATTTATTTCAAGGAACAATTAAAACAATTGCCTGTAACCTTTCAATGTTACAGGCAAACGTGGTCACAGTGTTTCCCTACAAAGCTCTATTATGACATTGATGGACGAGTGAATCTAATAGGAACACAAACATAGCCATCTGATCCCTCATTAGAGATTGTAATCATGTTGTGCAAGTGTTCCGAGTCTTTTCATCCTTTAAAAAAAGAAAAAGAAATAAGCTTTGGTGTGTGTGTATATAGAGAAAGGTATAAAAAAAGGACTTCTTGGCTTAATATGATTTACAATTATAATTTCTGTTCTAGGGCCTGAAAGCGGGAGACGAGATGGTGACTTGTCGGAAGCTTCCTTTAACTCCCCTCAGGGCGTGGCCATCAGAGGTGACGCCGTATATGTGGCCGACACAGAAAACCACCTGATCCGAAAGGTAATGTCTTAAATTATCTCCTTAAAAATAACTACATTTTTATTATTTGTTATTGAATTTGAAAGTCTCTTGATGCTTATCTGTACAGTCATGTCCGTCTGTGTTTTTGTCTATCAGATTGACCTTTCAGAGGGAAGAGTCAGCACTCTAGCTGGAGTAGGTTCTCAAGGCACAGACAAAGAAGGTGGGGCCATGGGTCCTCAGCAGCCCATCAGCTCTCCTTGGGATGTGATTCTTGGCAATGCCGGTGAGTCCGACTAGAACTTCAAAGGGGCAACATTTGTTATTCAAAATCAATAATTTTGTTGTGATCACACCTTTTTTAATAAAGGGTTTGCAGCGTCTGTTTATTGTATAAATTAGAGTGAACCCAAGAACATGCACCGATACTTGACTTGATGTATGTTCTTGAAGAACAAAGAACAACAATTGTTTACACATAATATTATTGCTTCTAGACTTTATACAATCAAGTGGAGCCCCTAAAACAGTTGCAATCGCTTCATTGAGGAATAATCAATAAACATATGGGACACATCCTCATTTTGTTCTACTGAAACAAACTGCTTTATATACCTAACAAGGTCTTTCAAATTATTCTCACTAAGTAGCCTTAAACCTCCACTTCCTAATCAAAGCATAATCCCTCTAAATTCTCTGCTTTTATTATTTTGCCTTGAGCACAGTTTCTTTTATTATTAACCTTGTTTAATATGTTCCATGCAGCGCCCATTTTCTTTATTAAAGAAGAAAGCTTTTGAAATCTATCAGACATTGCAACCAGCAGGCATTCAGGTTGCAGGTTTAAGATCAGTCAAGAATTGGCCGCCATACACGGAGATGCTCCTGTCAGTCCGCACTGTTTGTTCATTTATCAGAATTGTTTTGCTCTGCGAGGAGGGCTGGAATCATATACTGTATATGTTTGTTATAAAAGTTTACTTTTAATTTTTACCATCTGTTTTTCTGACAACTCAATGACTTGAATTGAATGTTCATAGACATATAAGTGAAAAGTATTATTGTAGACATTTTGGGGCCATTAGCATAATTATTTTGCCATAGCACACATCCCTTATTACGCAATAGGTAGTAATCAGTCCAAGCTGATGGGTGATACAACCTGCTGATTTGCACATCCACCACATGGTCTGAGGATGCGTTATCAGACCTTCCACTTGACTAACATTGCCCTCTGAGAGTACATCCAAACACTTATTTGCATATTCATGACTTATTCACCCATGTGTATGAATATTAAATCAAAGAGACCCCTACACCTTTTTGAACTGTCAAGTACTTCAGTGACATGGAGTTGTTCCCGACAGTCCACCAGATGTGATCGAGAAGGCCTGAGCTCTGAGCATGGCATCAAAAATACAACTGAGATGCTGTGTGTCTGTAAGGGCTTTTGGATCCATCATGATGACAGCCTTGTCTCTGCCGAATGCCTCTGAGGTATGGCATATGGCCAGTGTCAGACAGGCCGCCTTCACGTAAAAACTGCCTTTCTGACCATTTCTGACAGTCGACCCTAAGAAAATAATCCCAACTTTTTTCTTAATATTGATTCAGCATAGATATTTTATTTTATAATCATACTGTAAGGAAGAGGTCTCTGTAAGTAATAGTATATATATTGTTTATCTCGGAAACCGCTCAGCCAATCGCCTTCACACACTGAAACTACTGCAAAAACCCGGGTGAAAGGCATTAGACGCTACCGCAGAAGCGTGAAAAGATGCGCATTTGGACTTAAAATGCGAAAAGTTGTGTAACACAACTCAAGTGGCTACACTGGCACGTCCTGAACGGGCAAGCCAGGGTGTAAAATGGATAATAATGATAATGGATACATATTTGTGTATGTTTGTGTAGGCGGAGATGAAGATAACGTGCTGTGGATAGCCATGGCAGGGACCCACCAGATCTGGGCTTTGTTCCTAGCAGATGGGAAGCTGCCCAAAGGAAGGTGAGAGAGTGGTATATGACCAACCTTGGTCACTTGGCACCAGCCACCCTTCAATGGCCCCAAATAACTCTTCTCCAAGAATAAAACCCATTAAAAACAAATAAAAACTCTGCCTACTCCCACACAAACATTGTTATATATGTGTGGCTGGCTGTTTAACAGGGAATCAACAACGTAAACTATGTAATAATATGTCAGGGTTAATCTTCACAGCAGAGGGGGAACTCCATCATGAGAAATACGCCTAGCATGATCAGAGAACTCACATCAATGACAAATAAGTAGTATATTTCCTGTTTTTAAAAAGTCTACATTTTAAGCAAGGAATTGAAGTGTTTTTTTTCCTTTGTGCTCTCTCTTGCATGGTAAATAGTGAGTCCAAGGCCGGGACTTGCATTCGATGGGCAGGCAGCGGCAACGAGGAGAACCGAAACAACTCCTACCCCCACAAGGCTGGCTTTGCTCAGCCTTCAGGTCTGGCTTTAGCCTCCCAGGAGCCCTGGAGCTGCCTGTTTGTGGCCGATAGTGAAAGCAGCTCCATCCGCACACTGGCACTGAAGGACGGAGCCGTCAAGTCACTGGTTGGGGGGGAGAGAGACCCTATGGTGGGTGTGGAGGAATTTAGAACTGGATGGATATATTCTTTTAAACATCATTTCCTACTTTTTCTTTACATAAAGATGGTCCGGGCTTTTCTAAAATAAGCACTCGGTGAATTCAAAGTGGTTTTAACAAAGTTTCCCTCTTCTGTCAAATCAAAGTCCATCCCTTCTTTCATAACTAGTTACCCGGGTTGATTTTTCTGGTCGATATTACATATAATATTAAAGACCTAGCAGTGAACGGATGTTGTCTTTAAAGCCCATTCCCAGAGCTGAATAACCTCTCATATAGTCCTTTCAATAGTTATAATACAGCTCTGTCGCAATCTATCAACAGATACACACACTTTAAAACCTTCACATTCATCTGCCACATATTCAGTGACTTAAAAAAAATAAAAAATAAAAACTTGGACGATTCCAGAGAAAAAAAATATTAGACAAACCTTTGGATAACACCCTGACAGTCACAAGGTTTCAGGGCCATTTTTCTTTGGACAAAAAGTATTGATTTAGAAAACCTCTCTTGTTTGTTCCAGACGCAAAAGTCTGAAACGTGTGTGTGTGTGTGTGTGTGTGTGTGTGTGTGTGTGTGTGTGTGTGTGTGTGTGTGTGTGTGTGTGTGTGTGTGTGTGTGTGTGTGTGTGTGTGTGTGTGTGTGTGTGTGTGTGTGTGTGTGTGTGTGTGTGTGTGTGTGCCAGGAATAATTTGATTGTCTAACCAGGTCTTTTTTGAGAATGAACCTGCCTAAATATAGGTTAAACAAAAACAATTACCATTATACATTGAGCTCTTTCAATGTTTTAAAGGAATCGCCATTTCCACTATCAAAACTGTACGCTACAGTTAGCACTTAGCAGTAGCTCGCTTAGCATAAAGACTGTAGAAAACGGCTAGCCTGACTGTTGAAAAGGTCTACTGGGACCATTGAAGGTCACTAACATATTATATGTGGTTGGATTAATCTGTACAAAAGTCTATGTACAGCAAGTTTTGGTTTTACTAACTGTTGTATAAAATGTCTTAATGAATTAGTTTCAGGGGATGCTGTTAGGCAAAATTTTATCTTGAGAGAGAGGAGCCGTAACCTTGTTTTTATGCGTAGCTAAGTAAACCATCTGCTGGCTAAGGCTTCATATGCAGACATGAAAGTGGTATCAAAGATGATAAACTTATTTATTTCCTATTACTGTTCCTTTAACTTAATTATAGTTGTTTGTGTTAAGGCCTAAACCTTTTAAATGCCTTTATTTTTCATATGGTAAAGCTGAAAGTCAGGTCAGGAATGCTGGGTATCTTTGTGTGTTGCAGTGCTTGCACCAAAATGCTCGGTTTTCCCATTATTATTTTTTTTAAAGAGCAATTAATATTGTCAACTTTCGGGGGTTTCTAACAAATGTGGTATACATTTCTTGTCACCCATCTTATAGATTTATTATTCAGAAGCCTTGGAAGCCATGTTTTGATTTGAAGGGTTCTCCAAATGAAAAAGTTATCATTTAAGATATATGGGAAAGTCTTCTGCTTGAATGTTCAACCCTTTATCTTGATGCTCTGCCTTTCTTCTCCTTCCAAGAACTGGTGTTGTTTTTTAATTCAGTTAGAGGCAGTCACATGTAGCAGTTTGGGCATTTTAAGGTTTTTATATCTTCATTGATCTCCCCTGAACCTTCTGTCTTCTTTGAACCAGAACCTCTTTGCTTTCGGGGATGTAGATGGGAAAGCGGTTGGCGCCAAGCTGCAGCATCCTCTCGGTGTTGTCTGGGCTCCTGAACAAAGCCTTCTCTATGTGGCCGACTCTTACAACCACAAGGTAACTGTTGGGTAACTGTAACAAGGCAGTATTTCAAAGCTAAGGCACATTTGATGCTTCTGACGTCATAATTGGTTCCTTTAGCTCGTTGAGTGGAGACTGAAAGGCCAGCATCTCCTTTTGATCTAAAATTGTGTCTGTAACACACAGCTTGTTTTTGTGTCTATTTGACTGTGATTATGTGCAGATCAAGGTGGTGGACCCAAAGACAAAGCAGTGTAGCACATTAGCAGGGACTGGAGAGGCTGGAGATACTCTGGGCCCTGCATTTAACAAATCCGGCTTCAATGAACCTGGAGGAATCTGCGTTGGAGACGGCGGAAAGCTCCTCTACGTAGCTGATACCAACAACCACCAAGTCAAAGTGCTGGACCTAGCCTCCGAGACAGTCTCACTGGTGAGAGACGTGTGTGTGTGTGTGTGTGTGTGTGTGTGTGTGTGTGTGTGTGTGTGTGTGTGTGTGTGTGTGCACGATGACCTTGTCCACGGTGCGTTAATCTATCCTAAGAGCTTATGAATGAGAGGAGTTTGGGTAAACGTTACAAGGTCATGATGTGTCAATAGCTTTTATCTCTTTGCTCCGAAATCGATCCAAATCTCTCTCCTGTCTCTAGTTCCCTATCTCCATGGACTGCACTGACTCAGTACCTTCAAAGCCCCCGGGTCCTGCCAAAGCCCCAACCATGCCTAAATCAGCAGCCAGGAAAGAAATGCCACCAGCGGCGGTGTGTGCAGGCCAGACTCTGGTCCTGTCACTGACCCTGTCGCTTCCAGAAGGAACCAAACTCACCCAAGAGGCCCCCAGCTGCTGGGTTCTCTCAGCTGAGGGTAAGACAATTGCCCCAAGGTCTAACGTTGTTACAAATGTCATATATGTACATTTTTCATTCAGATGGATCGTATGAGTTCATTTGACTTCATACACTGAGAAAGGCTCAACAGTTTGCAAAGCTTTACAGGTCGCTAGCATATTTTATTGAAGCTAGCTAACATTGCTAGCTAAAAAGCATATCCACCATGACTCATCGAAAAAACAGGGTCTTCATTATGCATTACAAATATATCATGCCAAAACACTGAGGCTACACAGTGGAATACATGGAAATAAAGGATTGCCAATGTTTTCGTATTACAGAACAAACAGAAAACAACGGAAAGACTGTCAGACAATGAACTTTAGGTTGGTGTAATATTGTACAGTAGCCCACTTTAGCATTAATATTGTGGGTAGGAAGCTACTAAGCTAGGCAGTAGCAAACAAAAATTCAAATTAGTCAATTTCTTACACTTTTGCTCTTGGGTTTTTGTTTTAAAACCTAATATAAAAACATGAACCCAAAGCTTTTGTATGCAGAGTATGGCTTTATGCTATCACCCATATCATACCAAATGTGGAGAAACCCAAAGATTGATGGAGCTGCTGTGCCCAGTGACAATTGCTTTGACATGATTGGAAAATTGTTGTCCTTGGGGAGGGATTTAGTAAGCAGTCAGTTGTTAAAGAGCCGAAGTATTAAACAATTGCATATCTGCTTCGGGGTTAATTGAGGAGAGGTGGAGGCATTCAAGCGGCTTGACTAGTCCCATTTCCACACTTCATCAATTTGCTGTATGTGTGAAGCTGCATTTGTTTCTCCAATTACCCAAATTCTAACTCATACTGTGCATATCATAATTAATTAATATTTTTGATTTTTGGATTGAAAAGTTGTTTTTTTATTTGCAACCAAAACTTGTTTTCTACTTTTTATTAAAAAAGCTGGAAGTGAGCCTCTTAACCTCTCTTTCTAAGCTGTATTTTGGTCTGAGATCTATGTGTCTGTTGAAAAACAATGGAAGTGAAGGATGCTTAACCTTCATTTACACCCTACATGAAAACATTTCTCAGCACGCACCATATTTTATTTATAGTTCTCATCTGAGTGATGGAAGAATACTTAAGGCTGTTCGGGACTTGTTTTGAAGTGCCAGTGAGGGTATACATTGCATGGCTGTTTTTATATAGTATTTTAACTGCTTAATGCCTTTTGTTTAATATCTGACCCAGAGTGTGAAGGGATTTGAGATATCATGCGGTCAGTTCATTATTAGGTTTCAAACAAAAGTGGTGCAGCTTGCAGTCAGCGATATCAGCGGGCTATTTTTAGGACGTTTTGATAAGACGACATGCCTTAGTTCACATAATTAGCCACCGGGCTATGTTACGTGATCCTCCGCTGTCCGATTATACCCAGTCTAGACTTATGCTGATCAGATCATAGCAGAGGCAGGAATTTTAATGGATCAAGTTAGAAGTGCACGGCCGATCTAAATTGTTTTTTAGTGGGCTTTTTAGAAATGGCTTCCCTGGGACCTCAAGTTAGCCATCGGCTTCATTAATCACCGCTGGCATGGAGTTTGACGGTCTCTCTGAAATAATATTTTTCTCACAGTTAAAGTTGTAGCCTTTTTCTTTTTGACTTTCATTTATCATTCAGTGGTCGTGTCTCATTAAATGTGTATTTATTTTATTTTATAAAAATATCCCACACTCATCTGATTTCAGCGGGGTCATTTTGGTTTTGGCTATAATACAATAGAGAAGTCCGTGTAGCAGTGATGTTTAATACTCTAACTCGAGCTAGTACACAGGGAGCACCTTGCAACACTCAATTGCAACATTTTCATTCAGACACATCTACCCTCTCGCATTGTTTCTGATCTGGGTTCAAATTAAGGATTGCTCTTGTTTTTAGCCTTGCATCTCTTAGGATGGCAATGTCGGTTGGTCAGTTGGTCCACTTGTTTGGGCCACACTGAAACATCTCAACTATTGGATGGATTGACATGACATTTTGCACAGATATTCACGGTCCTCAGAAAGTGTATCCTATCAATGTTGTCATTGCTAACCTTTAAACTAGCGCCATCATCAGGCCAATATTTGACTCAAATACTACCAAATACCTGCCAAACCAATACTAATCCCATCAGCCTTTCCTGTTCTTCTTGTCAATTGCTTGTCATCAAATGTTAGTGTGCACACACACCAAACTAAAATGGTGAACATTGTCACAACCTTATACTTACTTTACGTTTGTATCTTAGCATTTAGTTAACACAGCAGCTGTGTCTAAGTCTTGCATAGCCGTTTGAATAGCTGCAGACTCTTGTTTTAGACATTGAATAGCATTACTATTATTTATCTTAGTTTTATGTTTCTTTCTTTAATAGCCAGACTATAAATGTTAGCATTAGGACTAAACCATTATTTTTCCCTGTTTTTTCCTAGGTAATGAGTGGCTGCTAGAAAATCCAGTGGTCACCGGTGACATTGTGGATCTGTCGAAGCCCCTCTCCATCTCAACCAAACTTCCAGCTGTTTTAAAGGACTCAAACAGCAATGCAACTGCAAGCCTCACGTTGGGTGTATGGGTGTACTACTGTATGGAGACGGGTAACACCTGTATGATGAAAGCAGCCTCCTTTACCCAGCCTCTTCAAATAAGTGCCAGTCCCGGAGAGGAGGAGGTGACTGTGGCTTTGGCTCATGCGTTCTAATACAGGATTTTGTGAAACGGTTCCACTCACTTATTTACCATTACAAGACTTTATGAATGCAAATATAGATATAACAAAAACACAACATAACTAGTCACTTTTAAATTATGTAATTGTCAGGTGGGGCTGATGGTGTTTCAGTGATTGACAGACAATTAAAAGCTGAAGCCTCTGAATAGCTCAATATTTTCACCAGAACCGCCAGATGGATGTGAGACTATTTATATTCAGGTGTTGCCAACAAAATCCATTTCTTACCCAACGACTTCCAAGAGTTAGTTAATGAACAATTTCTGCCTTTTGAAAAATTGGCGGTTGCCTTCTGTTTGTGTTTGAAAACATTTCTCACAAAAAATTAAAGCTTTTTCACTCTCAGTCCCTGAGTAATTACATAGTAAGAATATTAAATTAAGGGACATTCAATGGAGCTCGTATGTGATTCAGACTTGGAGAAAGGAGTTTTATTCTGCCTTTACTCACACTAATTGCTTTTTAATGCTAATTTAAAGTCACAACCAGTTTCTCTAAATTGATGACTTTCATAGGGATTGGCAACCAAAAATCTCATACCTGTACCTTGAATCTCAGTCCAGGGAAAATAACTAGTTAGTGGAAAAGAACCGAAAATAAACATATTTGTCTTAAAAGGTTGATGATAAATTATCTATCAAACAGACAATTTTTATTGTCATTAATATATTAGAAATGTCCTGATTCTGATAATTAATCACATCTTCACTTTTAATTTTTAAAATAATATATTTCAATGTATATGTTGCGTTTACAGTAAGTCAGCTTGGATGGTGCCTTCAGGCACATTAATCAAGCTTTGTTAAATATTTGTCTAGCCTACACATGTTTCTAATGTTTACAGTGTCTGAAAGGTTACGCTCATATCTTTAAGTCTCCTTATATGGCTGATTACACTTTATATCATGATTATTCCCGACCCGATGGTCCCTTTTTGATTCAGGCCCTTAAATAATCCATATTTCCAAGTAATAAATAAAGTGCCTGGTTTTCAGTAAGAGGGAAGCAACTTCCTGCTGGCTGGTGACACCGGCCAGCTGCTGCCTGTGCACTGCGAGAGATATTGTTATAAGAAAGTCTTATTAAAACCTTTTATTAAAACCTGTTTTTATACACTCCCTGTCTAGATGAAGAGATTTTCTAATAATGTGTTACTGTAAAACGCGGTGTAATACGATATGATAATATTGTAATTGGTAATTGTTTGTTGTAAGACTTATGAGCTGTTGTCAGAAATGGACATGGGAGTGTTTTGGTTATCATCGCTGTCATCATCTTCCCACAACATAAGTGTGCTTGTCAGAATGTTTTTTATTTGGTTTGGATGGCTTGGCCCAAGTGCCTTGCTATAAAGGGCTGCTGCTGTATGGACGGCGTGAACCGAGGACTCTTGATCCGTATCAGAAGCAATAACAAATGTATACCTGTAATGGGAGAAATGTGTTATTCCCACACACGTTTTTCATTTCAAATGAACTGCGGCAGTTTTGCCAGTGCGTTCTCTCGGTTCTAACATCCCTCTAGTCATTTTTAATGAACTGTAATGAGCTTGAGTGGCGGCTGGTGGGCATTCAGTTCCTGATGTTGTCCCAAGTGTTGAGGGACCTTGTTTATACATCTGATTCTCAACGCTTTGCTTTAACCTGTAGCAGAGCAATGCAAAACCAATAAAATATTTTTATATCTGTTCTTGCTTGTTTGTGCGCGTGTGTTTTTATCTCCACAGAGTAGGTGGTGAGGTTTTCCTTCAAAGAGCATTGCTGAGGAGGGCGGTGGGGGTTGTGTAAGTGTTTTATGTGTGCTTGTTCTGTTTTTTTTGTCCGTATGTGAAAAATTTGTAAAACCACGAAAATAAAAGTTAAAAAAAAAAGAGCATTGCTGCAATTCCATACACATTCTCAACATTTTTCCCAGCCTTCTGTATCAGGTCACTTTGCATAGCTACATCTAATACATTAATAAATGTAACAACCAGCAGCTGCGCTATGTGAGATATGGTCAAAAGCTTTTCTAATGAGCTTGCTCCCTCATAATTTAACCCCGAGGCCGGGTTATCTGGGAGCTGACCTCAGCTGTCCAACTCCTTGTTTCCCCTATCTGACGCCTTTCACCAGAAGCAGCACATTTTCACAGACTATAGAAGTAATGAACCACTCCAGCCCCAGTTTTGGTAGCAAGCAAAGTCACAAGCAATTGCCTTACGAAACCAGGTCGGCTTGTTTACAGTTAAAAAAAAAGGAAAATTAGACTCACATGGTGTGGTCTGATAAAAGTTTTATTTATATCATAAAAAGTTATCACAAGGACACCTTTTTATGTTGTCCCGAGGTAACTTTTTGGCTTTGTGTTTTTGTTCCTTTTGGAGCAAAATATGAATTGAATGTCAGACAGATGTTTTTGGTAGTACACAGAACGTGCGGAAACGCCAATCCAAAAAAGTGTCGGAACCAACAAATGTTCAAATGTCACCTTTACAAAAAAGGAACATTTGTTTTCTATGGGTTCTAAGGTTCTTTTTGTTTGTTGATGAAGCAGACCTTTGTCAGCACATGAGGGGTGTCGGATACACAGAACAAATGGTCATCAATCAATCAGCACACCTGAGGGGATAGGACAAAGCACCGCAAAGATAAAGCCTGCATGCTGAAAAGACCAGACCAGCAACGTGTTTCCATGTGTGTCACAAGTTTGCAACACTTTCTGGCTTTACTACCCTGTCCGTGACCCATGCATTTTTACCGACTACTCTTTAAAAACAGGCCACAAATATATAGTTTAATTCATTTGGAAAAAAGGCTTAATAATTAACCAAAACAGAGTAAATAGTGCACTTGTTGAAGGCTATTTTAAGCCTTGAATTAGGTGTGCTAGCTAGTGGCCATTTAGGCCAGGCAGATAATGTAAGAAACCTGTGTGACTGTACACTTTACGCAGCTTTGCATTGTTGTTTTTGTCATAGCATTTGTTATCAGAGACACAATCACCGGCCACTTTATTAGGTACACCTGTTCAATGGCTTACGAAAACAAAAACCTGATCAGCCAATCACATGGCAGCAATTTAATGCATTTATACATTTAGACGTGGTCAAGACAATGTACTGAAGTCAAACCGAGCATCAGAATGGGGAAGAAAGGGGGTTTAGGTGACTTTGAACATGGTATGGTTGATGGTGCACGGCAGGATGGATCCATACTTTAATGTAGTTTAAGCCAAATTCTGAACCTGTCATCTGAATGTCGCAACTGAAATCGAGACCCCTCAAACCAGGCATGATTTTTCAATCTTCTATTGTCCAATATCGGTGATCCCGTGAGAATTGTAGCCTCTTTTTCCTGTTTTTAGCTGACAGGAGTAGCACCCTGTGGGGTCTTCTCTTGCTGTAGCCCATCTGCTTCAAGGTTAGTCGTGTTTTGCGTTCAGAGATGGTATTCTGCATAGCCTGGTTGTAACGAGTGGTTATTTGAGTTACGGTTGCCTTTCTATCATCTCTAACCAGTATGCCCATCTTCCACTGACCTCTGACTTCAACAAGGAATTTTACGTCCACACAAATGCCGCTCACTGGATATTTTTTATTTTTCTAAACATTCTCTGTAAACCCTAGAGATGGTTTAAGGGAAAATCCCAGTAGATCAGCAGTTTCTGAGATACTCATACCAGCCCTCCTGGCACCCTCAACATTGCCATGTTCAAAGTCACTTAAAACCTCTTTCTTCCCCATTCTGTTGCTCGGTTTCAATCTCAATAAGTTGTCCCGTCCAGGTCTACATGCCTAAATGCTTTGAGTTGCTGATTAGTTAGCCTATATGTGTTAACAAGAAAATGAATGTGATTCACAACACAATATCACAATAAAACAAGTTACACACAAGTGTCATACAACACAGCAGGATGACCAGGAAAAGGCAAAACTGTTGTATATAAAACAGGACCATCCAGTGTCAATCAAGGGAGTTAGTAAGGACACAATGACCAAAATGAAACCACCTTCAACCTAAGAGGTTGAATATTCACTCTTAGCCCTCTTTCTGTCTCTCCCTCCTTTTTGTAACCTTGCCTGCTGTCTCATCGCTCGCCGTTCTTCTGACAGCATCATTAACCCTGCGTGATTCTGGCTGCTCTCTTCTCTGCCAGAGACCACACACACAAACAACACACACACACACACACACACACACACACACACACACACACACACACACACACACACACAATTAATTAACATGTACTGTACCACACTAGAAACCAATACCGGAAGACATTCACAAGGACAACATTAATAAATAGCAGGTCAGGGGAAGCTCAGACGGTGCCCCACTCTTCTTGTTTGCTGCCAGTGATGGCCTATCCATGGATATAACAGATTAAAAATGAATACTAATTTGGAAAAGTAAGCAAATCCCTCGAGCGAGCCATGAGGAGGGCTGAATAGCAGTGATCAGTTTAGAGCCCTCTTTGTGCTCTTTCCCGAGGGCTTGCAAACTCCCCTCTTATGACACTCATATGATGCATGAAGCCGACACTGGTTATTTGTTATATGCCCCTCTATATCAATTGCTCAGATAAATAAAGATGACTGGTTTGATTGTGACTGGATGAACTGGTGTCAGCAAAAAGTTCTAACCATGTGGAGGTTTTAGCCAAGGGGGGAACATTGCAGAAACCTTTATTATGCCTCGGCTGTGGCTGAGTGGCCTCCATTAAGATCATATCAGTGTGGGAGATCAAATATGCTCTCCTTTATTCCAGACTGTGTGACAGCACAGTAAGGTTTGCTTACTGAAAAAAGGCAGGAACATATGTTTTTATGCTGACTAGATCTGCTGGAAATGTTCTCCAACATCACCTGAACACACCACATATTTTGTTTTTGTTTAAAACCTGCTTCTGCTGCTCAGTATGCTGCTATTCTTGCCTCTGCAGACAAGCTTTAAGCCCCAGCCAGGAAGGCATTCTCTTTTTAAATTATGAAATCAACGTTGACCTCTGGATTTGATACAGGTTTTGACACTAGAGTTTTAGTAGCTAAGTCAAGTTGAACCGGCTTCACTTCCCCTTTTTATTCCAGCATACAAGACTTACACAAAGCTATGTGCGCGGGAGCTGCTGTTTTGTACTTGGGGTGCACTTGAGTCAGCTTATTTGTTTGTATGAAAGCGAGGGGCAGTGATGATTGCTGCAAACTATTGCATGTTCAATTAGAGCAAAGATGTACAAACGCTAGGAGACATTAGAAAAGTTGAGAAAAAGGCAACGTTTCTGAGCTTATAAAAATTAAATTTCTTCTGCTCCAAATCCATCTCCCTAAATGGTTATTACAATTTATTTAAAAAAAAACACTGCTCTATACCCTTATTACTGATCGGAATTCCCTGAATTCCCTGTGAACAGATTGAATTGCAGCTGTATACTTACTAACCAAAACAATGGAGCTGGATATTTGCAGATTTGGGATTTTCGGGCATTATCCCATCAGTTCTAACTTTTATGAAAAAGCAACCTGAAGCATGGTGTAGAAGTATTGTTGTTTAATCCGCCTCATATCTCGACTACTCCCCACCCCCCCCACACACACACACTGCCCCTCCTGACATTGGGTTGGTTGTGAGTGCCTGAGGTACAGATGCACACAGGGATGTTTACACACAGACAACCAGCTTGGTTGTTATGTAAGGGTCAAGTCAGGCTCCCAGTTTCTGCCTTTTTAGGCGCTACCAGTGTCGTCGGGTTCATGCTGATCAACACGCAAGAAGAAGTGGAACAAAATACAAGAAAACCTGGATGTCTTCATTCTGTCTCTGTGTGCGCAACCTTTTGTGTCACAAGGCCAAATGTGCAAAAAAAAGACGCTTTCACCTGACTGTCCTTGAGGCTCTTTGCCTTTCAGTTTTCTCACTCCAGAGAGGCTCTACAAAGGCCACTGTCCTTTTCAACATCACTTTCGTTAAAGTTTTTTTAAATAAATGAAAAGGGAAAGCAATCGTTTAAATGTTTGTGTTGTTCTCTTGGGGAGCTCGGGTTGGGAAAAATCAATACTTTGTCATCTTTTCAATCGCTGCTCTCGAAAACAGTTTCTTTTTACGGCTTTGCTCTGATGGATCAACAATGTCTGTCTCTCCACTGTTGTTTCTTATCAGGGGCTTTCAGGTTTTCTTTGTTGTCCTTGATTCTGTTTGAACTATAAGCCGTGTTAAAAGACTGTATGCTATGTGTCAACCAGTTCATGCCTCGTGAGGCAGCCTCTGTCACTACTTTGTTTGGTTTATTCACATCCTGATGTTCTGTGGTTCAAAGCACAGAAACATCTATTAACTCGTGAAGGCTATCTTGTTATTCTGTTGGCTATCCATCATCTTAAGTATGTGCGTTAAATTGATTTAATGAGCTGCTGACCTGAATACTTAAGTTTCCGTATCATGTACTATATGATTTGGCTGGCGGTCAAACTCTTGTTTTACAGTTAACTTTGATGTAATCCAGCTGCTGTGAATCATGCGGTAAAGTCTGACCTCGCTACCGTGGAATGTATTCTTTGTGATAAAAATATAAAACGGACAAGTGGAAAAACAAAAATCTTGTTTGTGATGGCAAGTGATGAAAACAGGGAAATCCCTGCAGTTCACAATGCCACGGTGGCTTTTCTGGATTCCCATATTTGGCTTCCTGTGTTCCCCAAAGATTGGCAAATTTAGTTTGACAGATAAGTGTCACACAGGTAGGGTGCTGCTGGATATGTTGCCAAAAAGGTCTCTTTCTGAAAGAGTAGGGTTTCTAATAAAGGTTTGCAGCGTCTGTATATAGTGAAATTAGAGTGAACCCAAGAACATGCACAGATACTTGACTGAGAGACTAGGGTTCCTGGGTGTTAACTTATAGACAATGACACTAAATGTATAATCTTTGAGGTTCAGGTGTTGTTTACTTCCTCAACATCACTGGTGTGACACTTAAATGCGCAGCCGCTGATTGGTCCTCGGGAGCAGTGATGTCACCGCCTAGCTTTGATGGCACGGCCAGTGCAGCAGCTCTAACACAAGCTGAAGGCTGAGAGAGAGAGGAGCTCCAGGTGGAGTTGGCTTGCGACTAGAGCGTAGAACTGTGTGGCTCTGTCTGTGCAAAACCACGACCGGACTGTGAAAGGGCTGCCTTTTGGACTGCCTTGATGAACTCGACCTGGTCCCGCACACAGCGCAGCAGCCCGTCATGGGGGACGGTGGCGCTTTCTCCTTGCAGCAGGTCAACTTCCAGAATGGCTCGGAGGCACCACCGGGCTCCTCTGCTGCTGCGGGCGGGTCCGAGCAGTGGATGGCGGGCATGAGCCTGGTGATGGCCGTCATCGTCCTGGTCATCGTCTTTGGGAATATCCTGGTAATCTTGGCCATAGCGCGGACGCAGAGGCTGCAGACGCTTACCAACGTGTTCATCGTGTCGCTGGCGAGCGCCGACCTCATCATGGGGCTGCTGGTGGTGCCGTTCGGCGCCGCGCTGGAGGTGCGCGGCTCCTGGCAGTACGGCTCCTTCTTCTGCGAGTTCTGGATCTCCGTGGACGTCCTGTGCGTCACCGCCAGCATCGAGACCCTGTGCGTAATCGCCATAGACCGATACGTGGCCATCACCTCGCCTTTCCGCTACCAGAGCCTGTTGACCAAAGCCCGGGCCAAGGCGGTGGTGTGCGTGGTGTGGGCCATCTCCGCGCTGGTCTCCTTCCTGCCCATCCTCATGCACTGGTACCGGGACAGCGTGGACTCCGACTGCTACGATGACCCCGAGTGTTGCGACTTTGTCACCAACAGGGCATACGCCATCTCCTCGTCCATCATATCCTTTTACATTCCGCTGCTGGTCATGATATTCGTTTACGCCCGCGTGTACAGGGAGGCGAAGAAGCAGCTGAGGAAGATTGACAAGTGCGAGGGCAGGTTCCACAACACCTTGACCGGGCTGACCTCCAAGTGTAAGAAGAGGCCGTCTAAGATCCTCGCGCTCCGGGAGCAGAAGGCGCTCAAGACGCTGGGCATCATCATGGGGACGTTCACCCTGTGCTGGCTGCCCTTCTTCATAGTCAACGTGGTGCGGGTGTTTAATGCCGAGGTGGTGGACAAAAACCTATTCGTCTTCCTGAACTGGTTAGGCTACGTGAACTCGGCGTTTAACCCCATTATTTACTGCCGGAGTCCAGACTTCAGGAAGGCTTTCAAGAGGCTGCTGTGCTGCCCGAGGCAAGCCGACCGCAGGCTGCACATAAGCTCCTGCGACCTGTCCCGGTGCTCCGGCGGGTTCGTCACCGCGCTGGAACCCGGAACGATGGGCATGTGGCCGGATTGCGCTGTCCTGGACAACAGTGACAGCAGCCTAGCGGCGATCGCGAAGCTGCCTCACACTGAATCGCAGATATGAAAGGGGGGAAAAACATTAAACTTTTGTTGAGTTGGATTACAGCGACCTGGATAAAAGAAGATGGTGTGAAAAGTGAGCGTCTATGTGTTCGTTTTTCTATTTGGGAAAGGTATGCACAAGAGCCATGCTACCTTATACTCTAATTGGTTCCATTTTATATCTATAGCCTATCCGACAAGTCAGACACCAGGCAAAATCAACAGAATGTATTTGAAAGCCATATTTTGAAAAAGAGGAACCGGGACTAAGATGCGCAAATCTCTCCAGGACAGTTTAATGTCTCAGAACTGACCCTCTAATGTGCCACACGATATCGACCTACAAATGTAATTAGGGGAGATATGATAAATCATAACGAGTGCATGCAATTCACCATAAAACAGTATTCAGTTAATTGACACTCTTGCCATAGTGCGCGCTCCTGTGGTATATTTCCCTATTTGTATTGGATCAGCAGTTCAATCCTTTATTGTAAAGGATAGTCTATTAAGGGGAAGTCGATATCCTTTAAATTAACCCCAGGTTCCAATTTATTCTTAAAATGACCGCTCAGGCGCACTGTAATACACTGGTTGTTCTCTAAAAGCAGTGGGAACGCGCGTGGCATTTGTCAGAGTGACTGTACTGTAATCATGTAGTGCTCACGATGTGTTTTTACCTCATAGCCATCGACAAGTGCAATTTGTACGACAGGTATTTGTTTATATTAAACATTCGTGTAAAATAGACGTGTATTTATTCCGCGCTGTCTTTTGCGATAAGAAATTAAAGGTGGGAGCTGATTCCCAGGCCCTTTGTACATATTGTAGTATGTGATGTTTAGCACTGTGGTGAGGAATCGGATCCTCTCCCTTCGTCTTGTGAGGTGGTGTGTGTTGACTCCTGTGAAATAAAAGGAAGTGTTATTGTTATTATACTGTTTGAGCTTTATTTGGCTACAGTTCTTCACCCAACATCAAGATACACAAATAATTCAAAATGCTTGAGGAGAAATATCATTTTCCATTTCTTTTCGACATCCAGTTAGTAGCCTAAACAGTGGTGTGCCAAGTGCTGCCATATTGAAGGCCTGCGTGCTGGCTGGGACTGCTGCTCGCCACTGGAATCTGATTGGCCTCTGTGGAGAAATGAGACACGGCGAATCAGATTTTTAAACAATGGATTTCACACGCTGTCACTCACAGTGGATACATATAATTTTGTGTTAAGTGTTTACATGTTTAACCTACTTAATTCTCAGCGGTCTTCTGATAAAGGATTATTTTAGGCACTGTGCACAGGCAGTAGAAATCAAACACTGAAATAAATGTACTGTAATGGGATTGAAATATTCATGAGTTAGTCTCAGAACATTATTATTTCTCATTAAAAACATTGTTGCTGTTTCACATTGAAATTTAATCAGACTATTTTTTATGACAGAGTTTTAAGTGGATTTCATTCGTTATAAATCATAGTCACATGCTACTTGTGCAACAACAACAACAAAGTATAACCAAAAATCTAAAATTGGAGCAGCAGCAGCTTCGATTGCCTTACTTTTAGCCTCTCCTATATGATAACACACTTGTCCTTCATTTCCCACAATGCAACTGGATTGTGTCTCTCATTAAACCTGCCCCCTTGACCCCAAATGACCTGTGTGAAGGCCAGACTTTTCTGTTTAGAAATGTTAAGTCTCAACTGCACAAGACAAAAAAAAAAACCTGATGACATCACTATGACATCATCGATATTATTCTTTTCAGACTCTATAACCCTATAACCACAGAAAAAGTACATTCATCACAATTCTTCAAAACATAAACATATGTATTGTGTAAGATCTATTTATCATCGTTGCTTTTTCAAACCTGTTGAAATGGTCCACATTCCAGACAAGCTCAGATCTTTTAGTTTTTAGTACATTATTTATCTTAGCTGCATACAGTCTTATTCCTACCTCTTGCATAATGCTGTTAGCTGTTAACTATCTTGACCGCTGGTGTTATGAATTGACTCTTGCAGGAGAGGTTTCCTAGCCTGGCTCCGCCCGCCTACCTACTTCATTTTCCCTTCAGTAGTCAGTCTGGGGCTGGGGTGTATAAATGGGATCTAGCTGAGGAAAATTTCCGGCCGTCCAATCAGCGAACAGAGCGAGTGGCTGAGAACGATGACGTCGAAATCGCGCTCCAGTTTCAGTTGAATGCTGCGTTCCTTTATACTCGGAACTCGGAGATTATCGACTTGGTAGTTCCGAGTTCCGACCTGTCTGTGTTCCAGTGCATCTGCTCACGAAAGTATGGACGCCTACCACCTTTCTCGTCCAAATAACTAAACGTTAGGCTCTATAGCAAGTTACCGTTGCCAGGTACCGGTAGATTCATAGACTACAATATGTAGTGAAGTCGGAAATTTCCGAGTTCCCAGTAAAACTGGAATGCACCGTCAGAAGCCGGCTCATGACATACATCACGACCAAACATTATGCGATTGGTTGGCTGATCCAGAGTGGCACTGGCCAGATCCAATATTTTAAACTTCAACAGACAGCCTCCTCCAAGTGAGTGAACGTTTGCCAAATAGAGTAGTTCCAGACCTCCTGTACAAATGAAATGAAGTACGATGGTCTGGTTGGACCGGGTTGGACCAGGCTAGAGGTTTCCAGCTCTTTACAGGGAATATTAATATTAATTGGCTCTTAAGCTGAGCGTCTTTGAAATGCATTAGCATGTTCGTGTTGGGCTAATGATGCTCTCCCAGAAGGGGCCGCGCATTTTAATTAGAGCAGCAGAATGAATGAATGGGACTGAGCTCAGCTGTTTAGGCTGATGACCACTTGTTTAGATATGATTGGCTAACCTAATGAGCGAGACCCACTGTTTTAAAAAACAAAACAAAAAAATTAAGAACTAACAACGACATTGCAGCCAGAGTAGCCTATCACTGATGATGGCGTCCTGGCAAAGAGCCCGCTTCATTATGAAGCAATGTCGGTTTGGCAGGAAGTTTGTGTTTTGGGCAGATTAGCATTGGGCTCACAGATGGAGAAGCTAATCAGCGGCTTTAAGGATAATTGTTTCAAATTGCATGTGTATGAGGAGACATTTTGGCTGCTCCGAGTCAAAGCAGATGAACTGAAATCAGTGTGACCTCTGTAGTAAAGCAGTTTACTGCTTCAGAAATATTGACTGGTCAGTGAATTACCCGGGCCGGATACACTATTTGATAGTAAGGTTTGCTCAACCTTCCTCTAACTGTTCAGATATATACTGTTCATATTCCCATATCAACTGTATTCTTTTTGATGCTATTCAAACATCTCATCTTAAAGCTGGGGTGGAGGATTTGGGGAGAAAATGGCAGTTGGGATAGAGATTCAAATCCAAATACCTCAACCGCTCCACTTGTTCTCTTTGGTCCCTCCCCTATGGTCCCTCCTTGACACGCTCTACACCAATAAAAGTCGTGCCAAAGTGAATGGACAGTCCCAACAGCCAATAAGAACAGAGAATCGGAGCCTCGCTCTGATTGGTCAAAGTGTCAGCTTTGACCAATCAGAAATCATATACTCCAGCTTTAATTTGGGGACATTTGACCAGACTGGGTGCGACCCACGGTGCAATCATTACCTCCACAAAAGACCATTTTAATCCCAAATGTTACGGATTGCTTTAAATTTAGCATAGTTTACTTTGTGTTGCGAATCGGGGTTAGATGAGGAGATTGATACCAATTATCACCATCGTCTGCATTGAAAATATTTAAAGCCAGCAGCCGGTTAGCTAAGCTTAGCATTAAGACTAGAATAAAAGCCATCATACCTTTTTAAAAGTTGTTGCTACAGTCAAGAAATAGAATGTGGGTTTAAAGGTGAAGTAAGCTATTTACTTATGTTAATCTAAGTGTTAAATCACTCTTTATTCGTACAGTGATCACTTATATAGTATGCGCGTTTCATAAAGCCGATCTCTCAGTCACCCGCTCTGCATGTAATCGTCAAATAAACTTTTCGGGGATCCCACGACTAATAACCAATCAGAAGAAAGAACACTACAAACCGGCACCCGTCTCACTGACGGTGCACATGCAGAGCGACAGAGGGGTGAATGTGTATGCGCCTACAATGGCGGAGCAGGTAAAAATCCTTCCCGATGTCTGTTTTGATGGTTTTTATCATGTTTTATCGCACTTACGGATCTGAGATGCTAGATAACTCGCTGCTTGAAGACTGCAGTACATTAATGTGGTGACGTGGGGATAAGGGAGGGGACTGCTAACTGTAGTCACTGACAGGAAGTTAGCTAAACTGACCATTCCACTTACTGAACCTTTAATAACCTCTTTCCAATCTTTGTGCTAACTTAAGCTAAGCTAACTGGCGGTTGGCTTTGGGTTTATAATCACCGCACGGATGCGAATGAGTGGTCATCAATCTTCTCATTTAACTCTCGACAAGAAAACAAATTAGACTATTTAATTGTATTGCATTTGCACCTGTTCAAACCTTGGTAAAAAAAAACCTCTATAGAAAGGCTATTGTCCATGGAATATAGGCACATTTTCAAAAGACCAGGTGCAACTCAAGGAGCCATCACTTCACGTAACAATTCCAGATGTTAGCGCGCCAAGACTCATTGAAACATGTATTCACGGTAAAATGAAGTCAGCGCTGCCGTGGTTCTCTCCGATGCTCTCAGCCTACAACAGGTGTGAGATTTCATGTGGTGAAACTGATTACATGGACTCAACCTCCACTCATCCAGATCATGAGTGTTGACTCTGCCAGCCAGCTCCTATTGCCATCTGTACTTGATTGAAAACCAATGCAAACACACATCATAATCATCAAAGAGAATGAAAAATATTCTGACTGTGAGACTCTCTTATTAATATTCCCCTCTTTTCCCCAAATTGTAATGTCCTATACTCATGCTAAGAAACATTCATAAGATATTTTTCAAAGATCTGGAAACCTGGTCTAAAATAGTAAAAATCAATGCTGCTTCTGAGGCTCAGTCTTCAAAAGCAGCAGACCACAGGTTCCAATCCTGCTCGTGGTCGTTCCCTGCATGTCATTCCCCTCTCTGCCCCATTTAATCTCTGTCTCCAAATGTTCTAATAAAGCATACAAAATCCACAAAATAATCTAAGATTTTGCAAAAAATCGGATGTAAAATAAATGTTTATAAATATTATAAAATGTAATGAAAACATAGTGTCTAAAACGTTTGTCAGGACTGTGTGGGCGTGGCTCCCAGAGAATCATGTATTAAACGGTCTCCATGGAATCTCAATAGAAAATTTCAATGTTCGGGTAGAGAACTGCCGTGATTGGCTCAAAATGCTTAATGTGTCATAGGAACTGCAGAGCATAGCCCGTCTAATCTAAACCGAATTTCTGTAAACTTGTCAAACTATAAAGGTCAATATCTTTAATTTGGATTGACAAAAATGCCTTACTCTTTTCAGATGCTTATTATTAGGCATCTAATTCCTCAAATTACATATTTGGATTTTGTGGATTTGGCCTTACAAGGGCTTTAAAAAAACAACTGGCCATGTAGGCCTACAATAACTGTGAACTAATAAAACAACACTTCAAGTCAGTTGAAGGGGACTTACATAATACATGACACTCATTGAGATCCTTTTGTGACCAAGTACTAAAAGGGACAAAGCACAGGGCAAAACATAAAAAAATAGCACTGTCCAGCAGAGATGAGTAATTCAGTTCAAAAACAAAAACATGATTATGAAACGTGACGCTGTAAAATGTTATGCAAATGCTGTCGCTTTCTGCAGGAGGTGCTTGGAGGGAAGGCTGTTCCAAAGCAGGCAGTAAGACAAACAAAACAGTAGGCCTAATTGTTGTAAACAAAAGAATCTCAAGATAATTATTGCTGATTGCTGATGATAACAACCTAAATCCGTGCCATGGGAGCTCAACGCAGAGGTGTATCTTATGCACCCCTATGTGACCTTTAAATAATTTCAGATCTTTTGTTTGTCGACATCAAATGTTATACAAGTGCAGGGAACATCAATAAAACAAATATACATTTCAAACATTTTATTTTGTTGGCCGGTTATGCCCACTAGTTCAAAACCAGTGGGCATTTTTTAAGATAGTTTCAGTGAATAGGAAAGCTAGATTTATGAATTAACGTTATAGCTGAATGAGAAGCATGAACCCTGTTGCTGGCGAACACCTCTGCTGGTAAACATTTATAAGAACTCAGCTTCCGTTGGCTAATAAACATATAGAAACCCTGTCAAAAATGATTTTTGCTCCTCCAATGCATGCTGCGAGTGTCAAGGTGCGGCGGCCAAAAGCAGGTGCTACCTTCATGTGTCCCATCTGCCTGGTATGCGCCATGTGAACTTGGCACTTGAAGGCCTCCATCTGCTGGGCTTTGGCTTGGGCTTTGGTGTGTTCTCACGTAAAGATTGGGTCAAATGCGGTCCGTCATGTTCAAGGTTTGTGTTGGATTTTAGTAATGTAAATGAATGTCATATTTACACAGCAGACTGATCATGACTACATAACAACGTTTTTTTTTTTTTTTTTCAAACATTTGCAATCAGGATGCAGGAGACTTGTCAATCCAACATAGGCTATGCCCTAATATAGTGAAAGTCTTTGCAAGAAGTGGCTTTCGGACTGGGATAACTGAGTCACCAAACAGTCTGGTGGCAGATTTTATTTCGCTTGGCATCTTGAACGGACACATTATTTTTAGGGTACGCTGTTGAATTTGACAGTGCTTGAAGCCAATGCAATGCAAAGCAAGCCAAAAAGCAGCCTTGGGAGTGTTTGGGTGATTTGCTGACGTTTGTCTCTTCAAGGTCCAACGCACACACCCCCAAGGTGTTAGGCACCTGCTTGTAAATGGAGAACCGATGGTGAGCAAACCTACTGGGTATATACAGCTGAAACTGCTGCAGTAGTCCTCTATATTTTCTCAATGGCTCCATGGTTTTTCTCATTCCGCATTTGAAACCTTTGGCACAGTTGGGACATTGACACACTGCGGCTCCTACTACTCTGACTTTCTGTCCAGATTGTTCCTAGGGGGGGTCGGCCTTGTGAATGTGGAGCCTTTCACTAAACCTTACGCTTGAATCCCAATAAGCTGATGATTCAGCGTCTGATGGCCGAGGGATCCCTCCTAATGTTTTGGGATTTTGTGTACAAGATGACAATGTGCGTGTCAACAGAGATTATCAGAAAAGGAGTTTAGTTCGCATTTCTCAGAGAGTCAAACGAAAAGATATGTACCTGTCTGTGGAATATGAAGCAACGCAAATCAGACGAGCACCTCTAAAGCTTAATAATGCAAATGTATTTTTAATATAAAAAAAATACAGGGCTAATGTATATGCCAGGCATTTCTTGGCTGTGTTTGACTCCCTGGGTTTCTCTATGAGTTAGCTGTTTCCCACTGCTTCCAGCCTTTATGCTAAGCTAAGATAATTGGCGGTTGACCCCAGCCTCATATTGAATGGACAGATCTGAAATGTGAGATTTGGTATTTATCCTTTCATCTGACTCTTGGCAAGTGAGCAAAAATATCTGTAGCAGATCTGTAGTGTGTCAAAAAGTGACTGCACTGATAAAAGCAAGCATTATTTCTTAGCAATCCCTAACCTACAGGGAAAAGAGAAATGCACAGTCTTTTTGGAGCCCCTAATCCTTCCAAAGCCTCAGCCTTTTAAAGAATTATGTGAACAGTCCAGGTCGTTTGAAGAATCTTTCACAATAACATTGGTGTTCAAAAGGTGGACTTGCACACTCATGATGACTGGCTGCCCTGAGTGTTCAAAGCCCACAGAGGCCAACTCGAGTGTGAAAGGGGAAAGGTGCCCTTTAACCAGACCACCAACCCAAAGTGGGGGGTTTTACCCATCACAGTGAAAACTATATTCATCCCATTGGTGCACAAGATCCCTGAGCCCTCCTCAGCTCCTCAGTTGTCCACCTGAACCGGCTTATCAAGTGAAGTAGAGATACAACAATGGAAAATGCTCCATCACGAGTAAACGTATTTTGTTCAAAATCCCACATAATAAATTAAGTGTTATCAGCAAAATGTAAGAATGTAAGTAGCATTTTTTTTATACATTTTAAATCTAGTTCAAAAGTTTCTAACCAGGGATTCAGGCCCTTCAAAAGAGCCACACATAAATCTGAGGGGTCATCTGAGGGGTCATGACGCAATCAACGGACAGGAAAGAAGAAAAGTAATATATTTGAATACATTATTGGAATGCAATATTGGAACATTTCTCTCATTTTTGATTTTCTTTAATAAAGCAATTATTCAAATCACTCTGATAAGTTTGGATGGGAAATCACTCACTATAACTCAAACATCTCAACTATGGACCAGAAAAGTAGAAACAGCTGTTTTTTAGCCACAGCAGAGACTGAGACAAAAAGAACAATGTTTCCATATGAAATGTAGAGAAATACAAGAGCACAAGTACCAACAAATGGAAAGACTCGAGTAGAATACAGCAAATTAGCATTTTGAAGTGCAGTATTTGAGCAAATCAGTTACTCTCCACTACTGTTGACCAATGAAACTGAGCAGCAGCCTTTTCAGCGATGTCAAACGGCCCTCTTGCCCTCACAACTGACCGAAGACGGCACTGCACTTGTCTGCCTCCAGCATTAATATGCAGAAGACAATTTCCAGACATTATGTCGTGGGCAGACATCACGTAACTATGAATCCATTCACAAAATGTGCTCTGCTGCGACCTGCAAAGCTGAAATTTCTGTTTGTTAACATGGGGAAGCACAGAAAATTAATCCAGAATGAACTTCGACTGAAGTGGCAGAGCCGGAGATTGGCATACAATCAAAGGCAGGACTGAGAGGCTCCACATAAGAGGGATGATTTCTCTAATGGGTTAGACATGAATATTCCCAATTAAAAAGGTTTATTTTGGTGCACAGAGTCGCATTGCACAGAAGGTAAAAGACTATTAATTCTCATTTTGGAGACTCATTGATATTCAAATGTTTTTATCTTAATGTTGCAGCTGTAACTATGCCAGTGTTTGGATGGAGTATAGTAAACAAAACAGGGGGAAAGGAGATTGACAAGGACAGGTTTGTTTCTTCACACCTTGAGAGCCACTATCATGGCTGCTGAAAAGGACACAGGCATTGCTTTATGAATTCAAGGGTGGTCATCTCAGCTGATAGGAGAATCCATTATCAGATAGCTAAAAATAGACGGCTAGTAATCATTGGCCTGAATTGGATGTTTGAACGTGCCGTTTGGCACTGTGCCTGCAGAACGAAATGGGGGAAATTTCAACCATGCGTGACAAGAATGCCCCGGGAAGCAATTCCCTTATTTTCCTGCTCCTAAGTGATGTGTTTTTTTGGATGGCAGGCTCTATCAGTTGGTCTGTAGGAGTGTTTTTAATATCTGCAGACGTGCATGCGTGGGAAAGAATAATTAAAAAAAAGAGTCATGCATCATGTTATATTTTGACATGTCCAGATCATAGGTCCAGATTGACAAAGTGACGAAGGATACAATGTGTTCAACAAAACCGATTCAAAAACAATTTTGATAAATTTTTTTTTAAAGTGGACGTGGTGGTTGCACAAAATTCTACATGTGAACCACAACTGAAACATTGAGTCAAACTGCCATGTTAATCAGCAGCTATTCAGATAATTTATTCAGCTTTTGAATCATTTTCAAGCTAAAATTCAAAATATTAAAAGGAATATTAGACAGTTAGAATTACCGAAAGTTGAGGATTCAGTTATTTTGTCTGATGTGATTTAAAAAAAAATGTATTTGAACCTTTGATCAAATAAAACAAATCATTTAAAGACCTCACTTTAGGCTTTAGGTAACTATAATTGTCTTTTTTCCAACAATGAAAACATCCATTAGTTGCAGCACTAGCGCTAGCAGTTACTCTACAAATCACAGCTTGTGCAGGAAAGTCATTACACTCCTGACTTGTTTTTGGTTTGTGGGTGTTTTAAATCATATGAAAGGACGCCTGCTCTGACTGACAATGGCACAGTGATGGGAATGACCTCCTGCACTGCTGACACCGCTGCTTTTTAAAGCGGGAACCTGAAGCTGCATCCCAAGAACAGTCACTGTGTGAGAGGTTTTATCTGTCCTTATATTATCTTAATTATACTCCATTCCACTGAAAAACAAAAACCCAACAGCTGTTCGTGTCAACCTTTGCTAAAAAAACAACAACAAAAAGACCACTGTGGAACATTCAAGAAGAAGGTTAAGACTCATCTTCCTTTTATTCCCTGGAAACACCATATATATACACAAACATAATTCAGATCCAGATCTTATTTTAAAAACATCTCATGGTAATTTTACAGAATGAAGTATTTACAAATGTATAATATGATCACAGTTTGAATATTACACAAGACAGAGAAGGGATGGGGGGAGTCATTGCACAGCAGAGGGAAAACAGAAATCATGACAAACTTCTCATAAAACGTCATGTCTCTGACACACACACACACATAAACACCATTTCTTCATATCCATATATATATATATATATAGATATACGTGAGGTTCTAGTCATGACCCACACAATGCTGCAGCGTGGCTTCGTTTTCAAAGCTGTGGAAAAGTGTTAAATCTTGGATCTGCATGTTTCTTAAACACTGGCACACTGATTGAATCAGGAGGAGTGCATTAGCATGCCTAACATCATTATGAAAAATTAATCCGGAAATCCCATGCGGGTGTTTTGCATAGGTTGTACGCTACTTTTCTAACAGAAACAGACTGGAAAACAACAACTTAAACTGCTATGATTTTTACCCATTTCATTTGCATTATTTAGGATGCATGAAAACATCCAGATGAGTTTATGTCGACATAGTAATGAACCAATTTGATAGACAAATAAGCTACATGTAGTGTGTTAAAAAGGGGAATAAATGCATGTTTTGTTTGTACGTTTATGAACTGAGCGCTAAGAGGAAAGGTAAATCAAACAGCGAGCCTCCACTGCGGCAACAAGGACGCTTTAAGGACTCCCTGACCTCAATCCTAGAAACTTGCATTTCTATTCATGTAGTAGGCCACTTAGCCGCAGGGTGTACAGGTAGTGGGATCAGTCTTCAATCATCATGACCCATAAAGGCATGTTTCTGATAAAGATCGAGGCTTCTCATTTGTGACAGCTTCTGAGATCAGATCAGATCAAATAAAGATCAAGGAAACTCAAGGTAGTTTCCTGCTCTGCTCTATACCCTTCATCCTGTGCCTGTCAAATAAGACAGAAGCAATATTGTGTATGGCTGAGGCTGCAGGTACTGTATGTGTGTGTCTCTCTTATTATGGCTGACAGACTCTGTTATGAATGCAAATCATGTTTAACCCTCTAGGTGTAACATACGTTATGGTCAATCAGGTAAAAGCCTGTATATGCTCTGAAAGCTGTAGCATGTACACAATGTGTGAACACAAAAAGGCACACACACAAAAAATAAAATAAAATAGACCAATCAATGAAAGGAACAGCATTGCACTTTGTCCCAGGATATATTTCTCTAGGTTCCATTCCTGAGTGTCGGCTACAGATCTCCTCTCCTCCTCCTTAAATTTACTACAACTGAATGGCAATATGCAGAAGAGTAAAAAGAGGGGTGTGATAAGAATACCTGAACAGTTTGTCTTTTTATACACAAAAAATATTGTGCACACGGTGCAAAGACAAAGGTTCTACAAGCTGTTGACATGTCAGTGGCTGCTGTTTCGATGACGAATACTGATGATTGCTCACAAACCACTTTTAGGGAAGCTGAGACATAAACATCTTCAGAAGCTCTTGTCTGATTAACGACCCTGTTGCCAGTTGGTACTAATGAACTTCCTGGAGCAGGAACATTTAAACAAATTGCTGTGAAGGGAAGGCAAAAATGCTCAAGGCATTCGTTATCTAAAATTGAGAGGGGAGACCAAAAATTCAAAATGCACGATGATAAAGAAAGAAAAATGGGTAACCCAGATATACTTCAACTAAGTACTGTTGGCAACTATTGAAGCCAACAAAAATGGAAATAAATTTTAAACAATGATCACATTCAAATGGCAAGACTAAAGACCAGCTCTTCGTATCAACCTATCACTGTAACATGATTTTATATTTGTCGGTTTTCGTTTTCTTCACTTCATAACATTAGGATACCTCCACGCCGATGGCACAGTGCTGTTGGCTGCATGACACACTGCAGAGACCGGAAGCCTGCCTCCTTAAATCTAGCACCTTTGTCGCACAGATGGGTGGCTCTGCTGATATGAGGCACCTCGCTTCACCGGCTTGGTCGTAAGTGCTGTGTGGAGCAAAAGATGATGAAAAATGGGTAGGTGGTGACACACACAAGGTCCACACAAAAGCTGGCCAGGGCTGATCTGTCCTTTTCACTTTTGCTTCGTATTTGGGGAGTGCTGTGTAGTCAAGCAGCAGGAGCAGTCTTTTTCAACAAAAAATACATTAGGCTTATTGGCAGACGGACATCAGGAAACAAGTAGACAGGGAGCATGCTGGGAGGATAAGGACTCTGTTCTGGCACATTTGACTTCTCACAGGTATTTTTTCCCTCTTCTTTTAACAGGACACATTCACTATTTCCCATGTAGCACTTGTTTTACATTCATACTTGTGGCTATCACCTGACAAGTCTTTCACAAGGCAGTCAAGAGTTTTAAGCTTGAAGCAGCAGGCCTTAAAAGTTTTTTGTGTGAGTGTTTTTTTTTTTACTTGGCTAGGCTCAGGGGGAGATGGACGATGGCGTTAGCCAGAGGATGATTTGTTGTGCAGGGGGAGGAAACAAGAGGTGGAACAATGTGGATGGAGTAATGACAGTTCAGGTAAGTTCAGACACGTTCATCAAATGGACAGAAACTCTAATGTTCCTCCCGAAGAAGCAGCCCGAGGTGCTACTGGCACTTACAACATTCAATTTACGCCTTCATATGTTGGGAAAACAAGTTTGTGTGTGTGTGTGTGTGTGTGTGTGTGTGTGTGTGTGTGTGTGTGTGTGTGTGTGTGTGTGTGTGTGTATCTCTCAAATGTTGCTATCCCTTCAAACATAGTGGGTCAAAGATTTCTCCATTAGTTCTTGGTCCTTTTATTTCCTTTGTCCCCGTGACATGGTTGTGTCACTTTCTCCTCGCTGCGTCCTCTGGATCTCTCTGTTGTTTTATGAGCCTCTCGATTTCAGCCCCGAGTGTCTGCAGGTTTTCCTGTTGGAGAGGGAGTAACAGACTTTTCAGACTGATATACAACATTTAAGTGACAAGGTATGAGAGGGACTGGTGTTTTGTTGCTGTACATCAGCAATAATGTAGGGGGAGAAGAAAAGAGATTACCCATCGCAGTATTGTGAAGTCTTAATTTGGTGTCGTGGTGTTTCTGTTTCAACTGTTACTTTATTGTGCCCATGTTATTTGTTTTCAAATCACTATTTCCTGCTTACCACCAATCATCTTTTATCCGCGGAAAGAAAAGTCGCTGTTTATTGCCTCATTAAAGGCTTTACATAGGGTGTCTGTCAGAAATGTTTGACATGATAGACAATAAGAAGCTGCATGGTTGCAAACATAATCAATTAACGCATCGAATGGATCAGTAATTGCAAGCAAGCAAAACACAACATAAAAAGAGATGTTTCCATATATCAAATCACAAACTTTAAAGCTGCACTCATCAATACGTTAATGTTTTATTCTTATCAACTCATACAATGACTATATGTTATGTGAAAGGGGTTACTCATATTGATGGACCCACTTATAAAACTCACTGGATCCTACCGTTCTCCTCTGCTCTGTTTAAGCGTCTTTGAGCTTATTTCTTTTCACCAACAAGTTAACTGTTTTGACAAAACTCTTATTCTTATTCCTATTTTTTTTGCCTCAGGAGGCAGCCTTTTTTTAAATGAAAAACCTCTGACAAACTCCCTGTGCACCACCTACCCTGCACCAATTGGCAGACAGACAAAGTTGGCA
The DNA here is from genome assembly GCA_949357725.1 of Hyperoplus immaculatus. Classification (NCBI taxonomy): domain Eukaryota; kingdom Metazoa; phylum Chordata; class Actinopteri; order Uranoscopiformes; family Ammodytidae; genus Hyperoplus; species Hyperoplus immaculatus. The sequence continues at coordinate 17,249,707 of OX442366.1, read as the reverse complement.
ACTAAACGTTAAACATTGTACAGCATTTATCATCTAAAGAGCCAGAGATTTCCCTCGGGACTTGGTTCGTGGAGAGCAAAACAAAGCACAAGGGAAGGTGACTATGATCCTATCAGCACTGCTGGTTACATAAATCAGTGTATCATCCGGCCAAATCATCTCGAGTCAGGCTGCTCTTGTAAACCGATAGCCGAGAGGTGGAATGGATTCATTCACTTGGTTTAAGTGAGGTGCATTTGTTGGACTGAGCTCACAAACACTAATGCTGACTGAGGATGGATACTGTCTACAGTATAGGCTTCAATCAACTACCGTATTTCCGCTCATCAATTAGTCAAGGAGTAAACAGTGTCAGTCAAGAGTGGGGCACAGTTTCCTTACTTAGCAACTTCATCAATAATGCAGCTTCGGAACTGGACCATGGACCACAAAATCTGACATAGTTAATAACTACAAAAAGAATCCTTCTCAAAGATGCATGCACCACTAGAATGTGTGGTGGTGGTTTCATCTGCACAGCCCTCCCCACTCCGACTGTATTTTTCATTGGTAAAATGTGTTGGTTGTGATTTAGACATATCTTTAACCCAAGTCCTCCCCACTAATGTGCGAACCCAGTTGTTTCAGAACCCAGAGAAAGTGACTTAAAATACCTGGTTCAGGGGGGAAAGTCAAGTACTGAGGAAAAAAACTAAAAAATACCACCAGATCTTACCTTGAGAGTAATGTTCTTCAGCAGTGTGTCTTCCAACACAGCCTGCAGCTTCCTGTTGATCTCAAGCGACAGGTCCAGGGTCAGCCCGCTGTCGGCCGGGTGGGAGGAGTAGAGAGAAGCCATGATGCCCCCCCTGCGGCTCAGGTGGGCCTTGCTAATGTCTGACGCCTCTGTAGAGAGGGCCCCCGTCTCCTCGCGCAGCACATAACCCTGGATAATTCTGCAGGGAGGACGAGAAAGGAGCGGAATCAAACGGTGTGCTTCAAAGGCAAAAGGTGAAATGAAGTGAGAGTGCGTGACATCAGTTGGAGGCTGTTGAGCAAAGAAAATATAGAAAGGGGGGGGGGGGATTTATGGGCGGGAGCGCGGAGAGAGCTCCTACAGGGGAATAAAACCGTTTCCAGCAGACAGAAAGCAGTGGACGCTTCTAGAATAGCAATTCCAGTGGGATGGCTTGTTGAACTCATGTCGTTCGTTCGTTCGTTCGTTCATTCATTCATTCATTCATTCATTCATAGGGAGAAGGTTTTTTTTTTATTTTTTTATTGTGCCGGCCACAGAAGGAAAGCTAATGAAAACGGCATGCAGAAGACTGGGCTGCCAAGATTCAATTAAATCAACTACCTGCCCGACCCGTGTATTATGAAAAGTGAGATGCATGTTGATGTTCCTAATCTATTCTAACCCAATAACAATATAGTAGAAGGATTATGTTGTGTTTTCATCTCAGCGAGAGGGACAGAAAGAGCATTCATAAGATAAACGGCTCTAAACTTCCTGTTGCCCACTTTTTCCATGCTCAGCGCAGATACCAACAACATGCAAGTGTGTTTCCATTTAGAGAATGGAGCCAGACAGAGCAGAGATTAGGATACAAATTCATTACTGCCTTCTACATAATTATCTTTTTCTTAATATGTGACACAAAGAGAAGGGAAACTATTACAAAGCACTATTCATGAAAAGGAGATGGTTAAGAAAATTAGCATGTGAAAATCCGGAACAGTTTGTATTTCTGTGCACACTCTGCCGGCATGAGGATGAGGATGCTCAGGCTAGACTTCAGGCATCAGAGATCAAAGATGAAACAAAGGTTTCTGTAGAGGGGATTGAACTACAAAGCTTCTGGAGCTGCAACTTTACTCTTAATTTCATCCTTAGACTTGGGAGTGTGGAGGATGTGAAGACAGTTGCGTTGGGTAAGACAGGAAAGGTCAACAACCTCCCTGTACATCCACTCGTTACATCCCCCATGAGATCGGAGAGTAATCAATATTTTCCACTGTGCCCAGGTGTGTACCTTAAGCCTAGTTCAAATTCAGGGTGTGTCTGAGGCGCAAGGTTTCTACTCAGTATAAATCACTTCAACTACTACCACCACCATCTACTACAACTCATTATCTAGCTACCAAAAAAAGAAACAGAAAAAAAGAAAACAAATGGAAAACAGTTTGTGTACTACTACATCCTATCCCCTTTCAGTGCAGCCATTGGGTTTATCTTCATGTGTGGGGTTAGTAGAACTGCTCTGTGCAGATATATTATAGTATAGATCCAGTAGATGTATGGATCCAATCTAGACAATGACACTGACTTTGAGGATTTGTCCTTTCTATTGTTGTGACAGAGGTCATGAAGGGGCTGCAAACATGACATGACTTCTGTTAAAGGACATTTCAGAATAGACCATGCATAAGTAGTGTTGGCTATTACCAAGGGGAAATAGCTGCATTGTTTTTACCTCGTACTACTGAGCATGCAGCAGAAAGGGACATAATTAATGCATGCATTTAAAATCACTTCTACTGGCACTCAGTATTGACCCTCTGTGAGAATAAAATAAAATCAGTCCCATCTTTAATAATTCAATGATGAATGTGTTTTCGGTCTTGGTATTGCACAGCAGTCAACCAAATGTCAAGCCGCTGTATAAACCTTAAACTTTGTTGCAGTGTATGCACTACAAACGTACAAAGCAAAAAGGTGCAAAAAAAAAAAATGAAATAGTAGCTAAGTAAGCACTAAAAAAGAAGCCACCATCATAAATTGTCTGCAGTCTCACATACACACACAAACACATAACCTGGGCTTGCACACACATAAAATGAGACTTACCTCTGACTACGCTTGCAAGGGTCCACATTTTGAACCCCAGTTCCATCGCGACAGTGTTTAGTAAAAAACAAAAAAAGTGACAGAAATTAAAGATGTGGCCACATGGTGCGCTGAAGGGCATGCACAGGTCATCGGCAGGGGTGCAGAGATGTGAGCAATAGGTTTGAGGTAAGCGAGACAATGACTTATTTTGAAATGTTTTGGTGTCCAGCTGAGAGAGTGCGCACATGAGGGCTGTAATCCAAGCATGCATGAAGTGAAGGTGGCAATTCTGGGTACAGAATGGCTCACGGGTGTGTTTTTGGGATCATATCGCAAAGCCTAGTTATTAAAAGGTGATTACACCTAGTGTCCATAAAGTGTCAAGACAGAGAGAGAAGATGCAGAAAAGAAAGATAGACGGTTAAAGCCACTACGAGTAACATGGTCCGTTGGCGGCCCCTTTGGACAAAAGCGGTAGTATTTTTACGACGCCCGCTGTCACAAAGCTGTTTTCTAGCTCGTGCCAGGCGTGCGAGTGTGAACTGAGAAGGGCGCAATATAGTGCATGTCCGTGTGTTGAAAGTGTGAGGGCACGGACTCTTTTCGGCTCCGTGAGAGTGGTTTTGACACTGCATCAACTAATGCCAGTCAGTGCTACACACACACCTGATTACAATGAGTTGATGCAGCAGTGTCACCCAACTACTCTCTCACGGAGCTGAAAGATTACGTGTCCTCACAGAAAGTGAATGAATGAGAGACGGCAGTTAGTATGGATCACAATGAGGTAATGTGTTTGTGTTGTTGATGTAAATAATGACTATTTCAGATAATGGTTATCTGATGATGGTGAAGCAAAGCAAACTTTGTGTTAGTACCAACCGCTCATTCATTTAGGAGTAAACACTGCAGTCTAGTTCGCTCCTGTGAAATTGTATACACGTTGCTTGGCAACGCCCTCGTCCCGCCCGTAGCCTATATCACTCTCCCTTTTAGCTTTTCTTCATTGCATTCTCTTTTTTTATTTGATGGTTCAGCCTCGTTATCAGTCATTATGAAGACAAATAACTGTTTCAAACAAGGCTCCCGCTGCACTTCCCTCACCTGGAGGGATAGGCTTCTCAAATCGCGTTGCAGCGCCACACTGAAATCTGCGACCATTACGGATAAGTGACCATAGAGCCGGCACAAGCGAACTGAAAATCGGACTGGGTGTGCGACCAGACCAAAAGCAGTAATAAAAACTATATAAAAACGTCTTTCTTTGCACTGATGGTCTCGTTGGCTGTTAAGGGTAATTTATGATTATCAGAGGAAACATGAGGCTGTTTAAAAGATATTTAAATGTTACTCGTAGCTGCTTTAAAGTACTTAACTATAACTATAACTATAACTATGAGATTTTCTGTTTCATGTTGAAGGCTTTTTGTTGCCACATGTCCAACTTGTCCATGCTTTATTAATGGAGATAATTCAAATCTTTATCATTTAGAACATATCTCTGTATGTCTGTATAATGTGCCAAACATCACAGGGATGGATATAATATATGTTAACTAAATCAAAATAAGCAAGAAACTCCCGAGCCCAGATAACCTTGAAAGGATCCATTATAATTTATCTTGGCATAATTAGCAGGTGTGGATCCTTAATTAGCAACAACCGAGCCTGTATTGCTCTGATTTGCAGTATCAATTATCAGTGGCAGCTTACCAGATAAGTAGCCATCCCCACCTCCTGAACAGAAGGGCCTCCTGCTTTGATCTCATCTGGTTTGTTTCAGCATCATTTTCATTTGAGTCACACAAATGGACCATTTAGACTTAATGGTCATAACAACCAGGTGTGCATAGTAAAGGATAGACATCATTGCCCTTGAAGGATGTGGCTGCTGTTTTTGCAACTTTTAGCTCATTTACTATAAATCGCATGTGCTGTATGAACATCAACCCTTCTTTGACTTTTCAACTCTATATACATTTGAAGAGTGCTATGGATATGACAATGTAAAATAAAGTTTAGCCTATTGCCTTTCTACCACTAACTGTCCTAACTGAGACCCACTAAGCTTCTGCTTCCACATCTGTTTCTTTATCCATCATCTAGCTTCAGGCTTACAGTTAGCTCATCACCAGGATGTCCTGGAGGGATAGGGACAGAAAGGAAAAAAGGACAAATTAACATCCACATACTGGGTGGTGTAACACCCTCCTTCCCCGCTAAGCAGAGAGTTTTACAGAGCTAAATTTAGCCGGACAACCGTGGGATCCGTCCTCAATTTTAACTCTTGAATGTAGGTTGAGGCTAATAGATTCAAACCAAGTGTATGAGGAATGAGGTGAAGGAGAATAATCAAGTCGTCCTGTGTGTCACCCAGCAACAAAAGCTGACGGGATGCTGACCTTAAATGAACCTCTTGGGGTGATCTATACTGATCAATGAAAAAGATTTTATTAAAATGTTTCCATGTCTTAAGTGCCTTTGGTTTTATCAACGATATATGAAAAAAATATCATATTCACACCCTGTATTAATCCTGGCATTGAACCACAATCCACTTCAAGGCCTTACCAACATATGAAGTTGATATGATTAAGATCGCTCTACCGTCCTTCATACCGTCTCTTTAGTTTAGGTGATGGCCATGAATATGGATGTAAAATCATTAAGTATCCATATTGATGCACAATCAATTCTCCCCCGATCAGCTTGAACATAAAAAGATAGTCACAAATCAAAAGTGCGGCATGTGCATGAGTTTGAATCTTAAGACAGGAGCGAGGCATATAAGAAAGTAGGGGGGGGGGGCATAAACTGTGTATGTAAGCATATATTGTCTAGGTCAGCCCAAGCACGGGTACACCAGGGAGTGAGATCTGCTGTGCCTAAACATTTGGTTTACGGGTAAAGAAAATGTAACTGCAGTTAGTTGTTAAACCTCGGAGCATTCTTTTCTATTTTCTGCTTGTATAGTTGAATGGCTGCTGTCAAATTGTAGAGGTGTTGGCGGCAACATTAAGCAAGCTGAAGGGTATGAAACGCGGAATGAGACATTTGAATTCTTTCATTTGCACTGGGAGTGCTGACGATTTGCAAACTTTATCCGTCCATCAGGGTTGTGTGAGCAAAATATATACACTGCCATCCACTGCACCAGTGAAATATGAGCACCCAGCATTATACGGTCAAACTGCTCCCCCCCCCAAAAAAAAAAATAGTCAGCATTGTATTTTGCAGTACAAAAAAAAAAATAGTGTACTGAAAATGTTCTGTCCATCTGCCTTTGTGTGTTCCAGGCCACTCACTTGGTCTTTTTGCGGATCTCCTCCACCAGCTGCTTGATGTGATCCTCCATGAACTCGATTTTCTCCTGCTTGCGAGCCAGGGCCTTTTGCAGACGCACAATGCGATCCACCAGCACTGCCTTGTCCACCTCTGGGAAGCTGTCCACGACCATCACCGAAGGACCCGACTGGCTCTCTGGCGAGCGCTCGTCAACACCACTGCTCCCAGCATGCCGTGCGTTCAAGGAGCCTGGGGGAGGATATAGATATGAACTTAGATCAAAGTTTATCGATGGGACTTTGGTCATATATCAATTAGCTATGAGCTATTTTATATATTACAAAACTTTAGATTGCCTTTTCACTGTGAGTTCATTAAGTTTTGAAACACTACCTATTTTTGGAGGGACACCAGAGGAAGAATATAAAAACTTTATAGTGGTGCATATTGGAAAAACTAAAAAAGCTTTTTTATGATATTACTTCTGTGTGTGTGTATAATACTAACCAAATCCAGGAGCAGTACCTGAGGAACTTGAGCGACTGCCCATACTGCTGGCATCCCGGTCGCAGCCTCCGTTCTCAACCTGCTCCAGTTTCTTACGGGCTGTAGAAAAAGAGAAAGAGAAGGACTGTCAGAGACTTGACACCAATACAGTACATACATACAGTGCTAGACATGAAAGTCAACGTACATGCTTTGACGTGATTAATGTTGCCGTTTGTAAATGCTGCATATTAACGGAATCAATCGAGTTCTTGCACTGTGTAAATTCAAAATTCAGACATAAATACTGTGTGTAGACAACCAAGCAAATCTTTGCATTTAATTGGCTGTTTCAAGAAAGTATTTGGTATTTTCACTTTACAAATCAATTAAATGAAGACCAATGAGACCAATTTCCTATAATCAACTTATATTCCCCAAGTAGCTTGTTTAATTAAAATATTTTTGTGATTGAGCCAATGACTGATTGCTTCACCTTGAAATCATTGTCCTACTGCACTTCTGGATATAGACCTTAAGTCACTCAAATTTTTATTCTACTTTATGTATTTTGTTCTTTTTATATCATCTGTTATTTATGAGGCCATCTTTTCAGTAACTATTTGAAATAAAATTGCTATTACTATTTCAACACAAGCCTTGTGTGAGCAAAAACAGATAATACTGACTGGGATTATGTCTTCAAATATATATAAAATACGTATTATAGCCCTGCCAAAATGAACTGCATATGAAATGTTATAAAACAAACTATTGCAGTCACAGGGTCACAAAAAAGTCAAAGCTAAGCATCCTTGCTTGACTGGACTCAAGTAGCTTTCCCCTGTGAAGGTGTCTTCCTGAATGAAAGTGACGCAAGGTTGCTTTTGAAGAAGATTGCACGCTCAGCAAACCTTCCATGCATAAACAAAAAGGCTTAAAAATGACTGTACTGTAGTCAGAGAGTATTACTGCAACACTGATGAATCATCACTGTCCAAATTAAAAAAGTCCCCAGTGTCCCACAGGATAACTGAAAGTGAAAAGCTTGTGCATGCAGGATAATTGCGCTGATCTTCATTCTTTATATAAAGTATAATCCCAGCATGGAAGAGCATAAACTCTCTATACACCGACCCTATCTCAACACACCAGCCATCTCCCTTGTGTCTGATCACTCTTCTTCTTCCCATCTTTAATCTGTCTGTGTGACCTGACATTACAAGTATGGAACGTCTCCAAGTCGAGCCCTTCTATAGTAAAGATGAGATATCCAATTCGAGTGGAAATAGGTTTATGGACACAGTGGCCACTTTAGCAGGACTGGAGATATAATGCTTTTAATACCTTACTATTTAAAGTAAATGCTATTTACAGTATTTCTGACAAATGGTGTGCCTTTGTATGATAAATACATTTGTCCAACAGTGCCATACATATTTCACAGCATATTTAAAAGTTGGACTCTGGAGAATGCTGTTTGTCAAAATCATTTAAATAAAAAAAAAATTAATGACAACAAGCATTCTCCAGGATCGCTGGCTCCACCTTTAATTACACATGTATTTCAAAAAGGCAGTGCCACACCGTCCATAGCCACTTCATGTCTAAGCTACGTGGTTCTCATTGAGGTGCGAGTGTTCTCATCTGCTGTAGCGTGAAGGGAACCAGAGAAATGCACTAAACCTTGCGTCAGTTGTTTGGTCAGGTCCTTGATGTTGGCCGCTTGTTTCCTCTTCTGTGTGACCAGCTCGTCCCTCAGCTCCTCCACTCTGGTCTTCAGCGCGGCGCCCTCGGTCTGCAGCGCCGCCCGCTCCTCCTGCAGGCCCTGCACCTCCTGCTGCCTCAGCACCTCTTCCTCTCTCAGCTGCCGCGTCTGCACCATTCATGGGACAAGGTGAAACAGGGTTTTTTTTTTATGTAACAATGCACTAACAGCAATGACCTCGTGGCTAGATATTGTGTGACAAAGGCTACTTTTTCCAAAAACAAATGACACAATCTAAGCAACGTATAATTGAACTGAACAAAAATAAAATGACTAATTATTTTGGATTTCCTCCTGAATGTCAAGCAAGGAAATTGCACAATATAAAAAAAAGGACGCTTCTATGGCAGACAACTCAGCTGTTACAAGTTAAATTTCAGGAGCACGTCTTTCAACAGAGACTGACCATAGACGGAAGAGTCATTTTGACAATAAGACCCTTATGCTATTAAACGGATGGTTCAGTATTTTTAAGGTTGGGTTGTATGACCTACTTATGCATAGTTAATCTATTCCCTGTTGGGCGTTCTTGCTGACATGGCGATCCCTTCTGCTAGAGCGACATCTCCCCCAAACTCCTTATAGTGACTTAGCTGATTGCCATCTCTATAAAAAGGTAACATACTTACCATGCATAAGTACCTCATACAGTACAACTCACACTTGGAAAATGATGGAACTATCCCTTTAAAGGTTTCAAAAAAAATTATCCCACATGATTTACGTGAATAGTATTCAGCCAATTAAAAACAGTTAAGTCTCAATCGTGTATCACTTCTCTCCAGCACTTTATATATGGAGAGAATCTGACGCCATATTTGTACGCCATGTTTGTTGTTTATTTTATTGTTATTATTTAGAAGAAGAAAAACCTATAGCTAAAGTATATAAAAAAAATTATGTATCACTTCTACACCTTCACTCTATTGCTCTGTGTGATCTAAAGTTGACGGACCTTCTCGTCCAGTAGCCGGTTGGTCTCCTCCAGCTTGGCTTGGAGCTGGTTGAAGGTGCTGCTGAGCTGATCCAGTTGGGATTGCAGGCCGTTGCTCTCCGACTGCAGATGGGCGTTCTTGCTGCTCAGCTTCTCGGTGAAGCCCAGCAGCTCTCCCTCTCGCTCCCTGCTGCCCTGCACGTCACGCTGCAGGTCGGCCAGCTGGCTGGTGAGGCCCTCCGTTTCCTCGCGGAGAGACGCAATCTCCTGTTTATCGCTGCATTGTGCGACAAACACAATGAATGGTGGGGAAAAAGTGTTAATATTAGGACTCGGGATTAAATGGGCTTTCGGTAAAGACTTGCCTTCTTCTTGTGTGAAATGAGAAGAAGTAGGAATATAATTATACGTGAGAATTGTATGCCACAATCAATAAATTAGAGTTATTAAGACACAGAAAATGGCATAGAATATACTGTTGAAATAAAAATAATTTGCTACATTTGGTCACAAAAAAGGGTGTTTTTGGAAGGACAGAAATGCTTGAAACATGACAGCATGTTAGATATTACTGTTCACACTCATTTCAAATGATATACCATCCATTATTTCATTAAAATAAGCCAGTTCTTTTGCATGAGCAGTCATATGGAACACAGAACTTATAGGCTAGATGAAATGAAAAGTAACATTTCGGATTTACAAAATAACTGGTAAAAATTAGGCCATACATTCATTTTTGTCAGCATAATTCTCACTGGATGTGAATTTGTCAATGGACCAAGGAGCTTGTGGCATTAAATGATTCATTCCTTGCCAACAAATAAAAGATGTTGATGGAAAACTTCCTGATGCTGAAAATGACGGCCAGATAAAAGGGGGAAAAAACAGATTTGGCATGAATCCCTTTGGCTTGACGCATCCCACTTGTTATGGCCCTCTGGCACGCACAGAAAGCAACGTTTCAATAAGTGATAAGTCATCTGCATATGGCCGACAGAGCCTCAAACTCAAGGAGGGACCTGATTCCCTTCCTGCCCTGTGTGCTATATCTGTCACTGGCCTTAAAATCCTGTGATATGCTACTTGAAAAAAAGAAAGAAAAGGGACCAGAACTATATATACACAACCTGCACTGCTCTCAAAACCAATTATGTTTGAATGGTGAAACAGGTGCACGAGTTAAGAATTGAATTGAAACTGGCCTGCAATTAACCCAATGTATCACGGTCTGTCCCTTTTTAAAAATACACATGCGGTTTTTTGCTTACCCAAGCAGCTAATTAAGACATTTGACTACTTCTATATGGAAAGGGCAATTATAAATCCCTGCAGATTAAAGAACAGATTAATTTTTCCTAAACCATAAAGCCCTACGATAACAACACCAGACCTCACATATACAAAGTCAACAGCAAGCAACAACAACAACATAAAACTGTCAGAGCAGCCATTATTGTCATATTTCTGTGTTGCCATCCTCCCACAGACCCATAGTTTAGAGTCGCGGACACCATACAATGTTGAAATGTATTACTAAAGCACAGGGTCATTTAAATTTTTTTTTAAACTAAATGTCTCACATGGGCATTAGGCTATTATTACAGTGCATTACAGCGTTTGAGTTTTACTTAGACCTTATCAATGAATGTTGACATTTACAACAAGCAAATCACACTCCAATTTAGAAGGAGGGATTACTACTGGCAATTATTTGCATAGAGAACACGCATCTTGGAAAACAATCAGTGTCAGTTTATTTTACACTCATGGAAAACAAAGTGTCCTTGGCCTATGTTGATGTATGTCACCGTGCAAACCTATAATCCTTTGGTCACTCCTTTTAAGATGCAACACTGATTCAACAGAGCGTATAATAGATTGTGCCCTTCAGCGTGTGTAAGTGTTAGCATTACATACTTAATGCTGCAGTGTGTAAATGCATTTGTACCGTTGACTCTGCTCCTGGAGCGCGTCGATCTCCTCCATCTTTTCTCTCTGCCGGCCGATCTCAGCCTTCTGCCTGTTGATCATCTCCCTGTACTTACTCAGCTCATCCTCCCAGCGTGGACGCTCGTCCTCCAGACACTTTAGCTACACAACAACAACAACAGAGTGGAAGGCCTGCTTATCAAGCTGATTTACATCGTGTACACATACTGTATGTTAGAGCTCTTATCTGTTTGACAAACCTTGGTACGTAGAGTATCGAGCTCATCCATGCCCTCTTTGTAACTCCTTTTCAGGTCTTCCAGTTCCTTGGCCTTCCCTCGGTGCACCTACGAGACGCATCAAAGTTCTCCATTGAGTATTCATCCACTTTTATGTCTTTTTAAAAAACTGAGCCACCTAATATAAACCAGTTCCGTTTCTAAAATCTATGAATCCTGATTCTAAGAAGGTTTCCGCTCTGCAAATTTGCAATTGTTTTTACTAAGATGTAATACTCATAACCGATTCAGTTGAATGTTTTTACATATTAATTTAACCCTGAGTCACACTTAATGAAAGATATTTCTCTTTGGAAAAAAAAAAAAAAAAAAAAAAAAAAAAAAAATGGCACCACTTCATCGCAGATGCAGTTCCTTGCAATCCCAGAGCGGCATTCATTAACTTTGTTTTGCTCACGCACTCATCAAGCACACAAAAGCAAAGCTTCATGATGTTTCATCTCATCTTTTGAACAAAGCCATTAATGGCACTGCTGCTGCTAGTCAACTTCTCCATGAAAACTATTAGTAGCCTGTGTGGTATCCAAGACAACATGCCAGTAATGGAGGGGTCAGAGAATGTTTTTCAACGTCCTCCGTTCATCCCTTCCCATCCCATCTTAATGTTACCACACGCACAGTAATGAAAGGAACCTAACCTGTTTTGTATACATTATTTATGACTGAGTTGCATCATAGCGTCTGTATAAAAACATGGTAAAAAACTGCCCTAAAAACTATTTGCACCAAAGAATCAGGTCTACGCCGTAATGTCCCTTACAATTAAAAACTTATATCCATAACAATGTCTGATGCCACATAGTTAAAGTTAATTACTCAAATTTTTATGACCATATTTATTACACAAATGATAATGCGGACAATTTGATGATTTCTATGCCCTGATGTAAGTAAAATTCAATTCAGACATTAACATATTTTAATGACCTTATTAAAGTCTGTGGAAGGGGTTGACTTCTTGTGGGTTGCTGTGTAAACAGGAAGCTTCCTATTGATTATTTCTAGGCCATTTATTTTTAAAGAGCCATTCCATTCCCAATAGGAGCAGGGAGAAAAACAGGCCATTGTGTTTGGATTGAGCCCATGTATGTGCATGTGTGCCTGCCTGTAGAGCCTACAGTTTGTGCCAGTTTAGTACTCATTCCTACTTATGGCAATAAGTGCATCTCAAATTGATGAAAACAGCTGAACATAAACATTTTTACTACAGGAGCTGGAATCAAGAACCACTGATAAAAAAAAGTCTGAATTATGGCTTGGCACATCAGAATGTATAAGTAATTTTGAATTAAAAGCATAAAGTGATTAGGGTTTATTTTGTTTTTCTGGTGGATCGTCACAGAAATGGAATAGGAAACAAATGTAGACATGTAGGTTGGGTGTGTGTGTTGTGTGTCACCTCTGACTGGTCACTTTTCTCCTGCCGGTGTCTTTCCAGCTCTACTTTGGCCTCCCTCAGTTTAGCGTCCAGCTCGTTGGATTTGAGTTCCTCTGATTCCTGGGAGGAGAAAGGTGGGTAAAAGGTTCAGAAACAAGACGATATGCAGACAGGTGACATACATTGCAACGGCATAATCAGCTTATAAGACAGAATTAAAAAGAATGTAAGACATGGGAAGTGGGGGGTAAAAAAATGAAAGCGAATGATGACCATGAGACACCGAAATAAAATGTCCATGTTTGCAACCAAGATATCTGGAGGTAATGTTGGTTTTAATTTCAACATCATATGTTTTTTGTGTTATTTGGAGATTCATGTAAAGTGGTTTTGTTTTGAAGTCTTGCTCCATTATATGCAGGCAGGGTTTGTGAATGATTTGATAACAAACTGCTGACCAAAGAATACAGTCGCTCATGAATGATGAATCTCTCCCTCACAGAGAGAAAACACAGGCGGCTCTTTACTACCATCATAAGGTGGAAATGAAAGCTGCCATTGGGGAGAACCAATTTAGTTCTAAGTTGAATTTTGATTATTTGATAGAACCTTTTGAATTCTAGTAAGTAAAATAAATAAATAAATAATAATATTTGACTCAATTGGTTATTGAATTGATTGATACAGACGCATTGTGACATTAGCCAAAAAGACATGCAGTCTCAATCCACATCCATTCAATGCACACACACACACACACTGTTTCTCCGACAGACGTTGGCAAATGACCAAGAATGTGAGCAAACGTAAAAGATCCATGTGATAAATCTCACAGACCTGGTATGTTCGGATCATGTCCTTGCAGTTCTTGCGGATCTGTTCAGTCTCCTCTTTGGCCTGGGCCAATTTGGATGTGTTCTCTCTCAGTTTGTCTTTAGTTTCCTGCACACACAGAAACATAATTTTGTAATAAAGACACGCACACAAAAAAAATGCATTTCACTTTAAAGCAAGACTTGTGCTGTATAAAGATATAACAATACTTTGTAAAAATAAGTTATTTGTATGGCAACAGCACATATAGCATAATACCCACACACACCCACATTCATACATGTAGAGATAAATTGATTTATGTTTATTGTTTTTGCTTTTTTTCCCCTCTTTTAATATAGTTGCAATATTTTTGCAAATGACATTTTTCAAAAATAGCAACCATGTTAATGGCGATCATTACTGTACCATTTTCACTCATTTCATTTTCGCCCCCCGAATCAAAAGACGCATCTAATCATGTTTTCTTTCTTCACAGAGTGGATGCAAATGAAATGACGGAAAGGGGAAGTCATTTATATCCTGGAAAATACTTTGCAGGCGCACATCTTTGACAAACAACAGGCGTGGTTTTTCGAGACTAAATGAAGGAAATCACATTGAAAAGAAAGGTAAGTAGGTTCTTTCAAACAAATATGGGCAATGTGTCCACTGTATACTGAAGCTACAACGACTTTATTTAGTAAACCGTATTCATGCATGTAAATACAGCTGTTTGTATTCAGTGTATCATTTGATTAAAATTTGCCTGCAGCATTTTCAGGTTCATACCGATGTCAACAACATCATCAAAGCACCAGGATATTATGACCAAGTAATTCAAATATACATCTCTCTCTCTCTCTCTCTCTCTCTCTCTCTCTCTCTCTCTCTCTCTCTCTCTCTCTCTCTCTCTCTCTCTCTCTCTCTCTCTCTCTCTCTCTCTCTCTCTCTCTCCTCTCTCTCTCTCTCTCTCTCTCTCTCTCTCTCTCTCTCTCTCTCTCTCAAGTACATTTGTGTTGTGCAATGTTACATGCTGTTTGGCAACAATTCTGATTAAATCATTACTTAAGTGTCAACATGCCTGCTCGATAAGATTAAAACAAAATAATACAAAAACAAAAGAGTTGCATTACCTTGTGTGCATCCGTCTCACTCTTTAGTTTGTTCTGGGCCCATTTGACCTTGATTAGATGCGAGTTGATTTCCTCCTTCAACTTCTCCACCTCCCGAGTTAACCTGCCAACCTCGCCCTCCTGAGAACACAGAGAGAAGCCGGAACAATATGAGAGGAATGGACAGCAATGCGGATCTATTGTTCGAGCTGAGAATCTGGCTTGATGCTTTGATGATTTACACCCAATGTTTATTTAAAAGCATACAAGTTGCAAGTAAAGATAAGACTCAAACCAGTGTTATGAAGACTATGACGAAAAGGTCTGTATACCATATGCACCATGCAATGTACACAACATCTGTGACAGAATAATATGTCAAAGCATAAACATTGATGGCAAGACTTTTTCCCTGTTAAAAGGTCACATATTGTTCTCATTTTCAGTTTAAAAATTTTAAATTTGGGTTTTTACTAGAAACTATTTTTAATGGTGTAGTGTCCAACAAACCTTTTATATTTATCTCAGTGCCATTGCTGAATCTGCTCTTTTAAGCCTCTGTCTGAAACGCTCGATTTTAGCGCCTGTGTCTTTAAGTCCTGAATCTTACTGCCAGTTAGATTCCTTGTATTTATTTATTTACTGTACAACATTAAGCAGGCTGTAAGTTAAACATTGATACATTAACCAATCGTATGAAACGTACTGTGAACTAAACGTTTTACTTTTGTCAGAAGTTAACCTTCCAGCTAAAGAGCAAATAAAACATGGGTCAGCAGAGCTGTTGAATGTCATCTTGCTATAAAGTTTTCAAAATGACAATGCTTTAACGAGGCAATTGAAAAACTGACGTAGTAGTTTAGTTACCTTAGCGTCGTAAAGCTGCTGCAGCCGACCTTTCTCCTGAGCCAGCTGGTTTCCTCTGAGGGCCTGGCGGTCTACCTCCTTGGTGGCTTCTCTTAGCCGCTTCTCCAAACTCTCCTTGTCCCTCCTCAGGTCCAAGGCCTCTTTCTCCCCACGCACATACTTCATCACCATGGCCTCCTTCTCTTGCCGCGCCTCCTCACACTTCTTGTTCACCTGAAATGGGTTGTTTATATCATGGAGGTTTGAATCATTTAGCACACTTCAGTTACTGAGCTGCTTCCCCTGGTAGAGGAAAATGTATGGGCAACTTCCAACTGGACCTGAACAATGACAGTCTGTCTATACCTCAAGCCATTGTTCAGCCTAGCACTTTAAAGAGGAGGACACAGCACGTTACCACCCAAACCACCTCATTTTTATTTAAAGAAGAGGAAAAGATCAGTCAGATGGCATATAGTTTCTAAAGTGACATGGTTAAATGTTTTAAAATCCTGGGGGGAACTGTTTATTAGGACTGGGTCGCCGTCTTAATAATAATGTAAGACTGATTCACAGGAAAGGCTTACTGGTAAATCTACCTTGTATTGTTCACTGAACAGTGAAATTAAAAATGGTGTAGTGTGACCAAACTGTCAAGAGAATGGCACCCTACATGGTTGAAACCAGGTGTGCAACTAATAGATGAAAAATGTTTTCTGCACTGTTCGCCTAACAAGTCAAACAATCTGCAATAACAAGAGTTTGGCGTGCAGAGACCTTGACCGATCAGCCTCTAGTTTTGTACAAATGTCTTCAGAGATACGTGAGATACAACTTCTGGCAAAAGGCTATTCATTTTAGTTGTGAATAACCTTTATTTTAGCTTGTGTATTTCAGCTTTAGCAATAATTCAAGACTAAAGATGATTAAAACACTTTAATGTAATGTGGTACCAGTTATTAACTGGCAATGATATTGATGCATAGGTCTGAATGAAAGTTTATAGACGGACATATTGAAGATCCTTTGGTAACACTTTATAATAACTATCCGTTGTAACTCGTTAATAGATCATTAGTAAACTCTTAATTAATGATTATTAATGATTTGTTAAGTGTTTGTTAGCAGTTTGTTAAGGATTTATAACAATGGTAGATAGTTAATAGCTTAATAATTGAATCAGTTCATCTGGGAGGTAATCCGAGATACCGACGAGGCTGAAATAGGCTATAGACTATACACAGTGCATGGGCAACTGAGGGCAGCCCCATTTTCAAATATTTTTAAATAAACTCAATACACACTGTGCATGCCATGGACTTGAACGTGACGTGATCAGTTAATCTCGGATTACCTCCCAGATGAACTGATTCAATTATTAAGCTATTAACTATCTACCATTGTTATAAATCCTTAACAAACTGCTAACAAACACTTAACAAATCATTAATAATCATTAATTAAGAGTTTACTAATGATCTATTAACGAGTTACAACGGATAGTTATTATAAAGTGTTACCGATCCTTTAGAAGGAGATACTCCTCAATCCATTTGTATTGTGTACGATGCAAAGAGTACAAGGTTTTCCTACCATATTCCAAAAGAAAAACAAAAAAACTGGAATGGGTATTGGTCATAGATTTTTAAAATAAAAACACTGCGAGTTAACTGCTTTAGCTCAGCAAAATAAAAAATGTACAGCAAAAGTATCAAACGGAAGAAAACCAGGAACAGAAATAAGGGTCAGACTAGGGCAAAACTGAGCTGTATGAGCAGCTATTCAAAGGCTCTCACAGTATTTGGGGATTTCCCAGTTCTACCTGTTCTAGCCGGTGTGTCATCTCCTTCTGCATGTGCTGGAGGGCAGCCTTGGCCGCATGATCCTGGTGAATGAGTCTATCCCGCGACTCCTTCAGTTCCCTCAGCAGCTCCTCCACCTTGCCCTCCAACTGCACAAACAGGGAGGATTTTAGGGTAAGTGACTGGTTGGGCAACATGTCAAGAACTGGGCCACACCTGGGCTAACCTGCTACACAGGATGACAGACAGCTGACACAAAATGATTGAGGCATAATAAATCTAGATGGCACAGACAAGCAGCCGGGCATTTTTCTATTCCTCAAAATAATTTAAAATTATTGTAAAAGACAACAGTAATACAACTTTTATATATCTGTTAGATAATTTTTTTTACCCTTTTCCCTGAGATATAATCTGTGTTGACCTCATTGTTTTATGCTCTAGCCTTAGCTTTATAATTTTACTGAATCAAAATGGCCATTCGCAATAGACGGTTAATCTATCAAGGCTTTCTGTGGTTGTGGGGGAAAAACGGGAGCTCACACCATGACAAACATCCAGTTTATACATTGGATGTTTGCCGTAAAATATCCTTCCTACACGCTTTTGCTTGCACAACGCTTATGCAAACCCTGTTACCTAGAAAGAATTCATCCATGGTTCGTCCATGGCAACAGCGATGTGAGTGTACACTGAATACAAAAGGTCCAGTGAATAAGAGACGTACTTGTATTTTGAGTGTTATGTAGATGGTAAGCTTTATAAATCAAAGGGCAGGACACACACACACACAAACACACACATACACAAACAAATGAATGCAGCCTTTCATGCACATTTCACATGTTAAATGCCAGTAATCAGAGCACTGTGTCCTTTTTTTCTCTCCCCACCAGCCAGCTTTGTTTAACTTCCTTAATTACCAGCTATACATGGCTAGAGGCCAGAATTAATTGAATTGGTTTGTCACTGTGACCGATGCTGCTGCACACCATTTTTCCTCTGGTTTTTCCTGCAATTGTGAGGCAGTTCTAAGAAGAGATCAAATGTTCCCTCATATTTTACCTATTCGTTTTTTTTAACCATATTAATTGGGATCAAGCAATTTATACATTTTGAATAAGGAAGATGTATTAACACGGATTTGTGGTATTAACATACGCCACTGGTCAGCTTTGTGTTTTTTTTTCTTTGAGCAGTGACAGTCCATTACACTAAACATTGTTGTAGGGTGAATATACTTTCATAAATCTGTTAATACTAGCCTGTAAAGGCATGCATGAAGGACAAAGCCCAGTATTTTAGAATGCATTTAAAACAAATCAATACATATTTTATTTGACCAATGCCATATATGATCACGAACAATGAGAGTAGACCATAAATAATCAATCCCACCTTTTTAATTGTGGCCATGTGCTGCTTTTCTGTGTCTGCCTTCTTTTTCAGCTCTTCCCTCATGTTGTCCTTCTCTGAGCAGATACCCAGGATCAGCTCCTGATGCCTCTTGTTCTCCTCAAGCAACCTGTACACACAGACACACAACACACACACAGGCACACAAACACACAAGCATACAATACCAATTCAGGTCAAGGCCACACAACGGGCAGTGCAGGGCACGAAAGTATGTGGATTATTCTTTGTCACTTAGCCAAAAGCTCCAATTTCATTAGTGGAAAACAACGCTTTGGCTGTAAAACAAATATTCTGGTGTGTCAACTTAATTAAGATGGATTTAATACAACCAATGGGGAAGAAAGAAACATAATAGCTAATAGGTTAATCTCTTTTTAAACTGACCCATTCCAATGGAAGCCAAGTAAATATACAAACAGCCATTTGAAATTATCAGCAGGCTACAGTAGGGATCAGATAGACCAGAGACTCAATCTAATAACTGACACCACAGTGCCTGACTTGTAACTGACAAAGAGTAGCAGCTTACCTCTGAATAGCTTTCTCCTGCTGCGTGTACTTTTGTTGCACACACTTCTCAAAGACCATGATACAGTCCTCCTGGTCTGCAGGGAGGCCATTGACTGGTGGGCTCCCTCTCTTCTCACCTCTACCTTCACCCCTGGGCAGCTGACAGGCTAACAGTTCTGACTCTAACTCATCCAGCAGTGACTCCTGTGACAGCGAGCGCTGGATCTGGGAAATGAGCTTTCGGCTGCAGTCGGTGTCATACGGGCTGGACAGGGAATGGGAGGGGGCTGAGGTGTTGGCACTGGTTTGTGGGCTGGAAGCAGGCGAGGACGAGACGGTGTCTGAACTGGGGGTAGAAGGGCCATTAGAGATCCCAGACATGGTCGTGGAGTCGGTCGTGGAGGAGCTTTTGGAATCACTCTGGACGGAGGAGGACGACGGACTCTCAGCTGAACCACAGTCATCATCAGCAGGCGATGGCTCTGTGGAACAATTTGTAACCGAGGCTTGTGGCTGCTCATCGCCATTTGGAGTGGCCTCGGGAGAATCACCCGCTTTATCAAAAGTCAATGAGGTTTCTATTGTCCCTTCAAGAACAGAAGGAGAGCTTTCTAACACGTCGTCAGAAACTGGAACTGGCGCTACCGAAACTCCGCCAGCCTCATTTGAAAGGGAAGGTGTCCAGCCTTCAATGGACACAGTACCGCTTTCAGTATCGGCAGCCAGTTCACTCCCCTCTAGATGTTCCCGACTGCACGTCTGAGCTTCAGTCTTAGCGTTTGTGTCCGTCTGAACATCTGTCATAGTCTTGATTAATTCACTGTCAAGCTGAGGATCATCCCCCACTTGATTGCACTTTTCTAACTCATCTGCACTGTTGTGAGATTTTTGCAAGGCCTCTTCCATGTTTGATGTTCTGTTGTGAAGCTGATCTGCCGGGTGCAACCCCTCCGACTCAGTCACAACCTCGGATTCTTCCATGGCGTGTGTGTCTGAGGCAGAACCAGGCTGTTCCACAGTCCCTCTCTGTTTCAAATCTGGTGGAGATAAGAGGAAGGACTTTACTACATCTTGTGACAACAGGTTTTCTGTGAACAGCCTACAATTCCTGGATGTCACCAATACAGTTCCCTTGTGCTTTTTGCATACTGTGCCTTTCTGGTCTATGGGTACAATCTTGCCCTTGTGTTGAACAAGGACAATCCCTGTCAATACTGCTCTCCTCTGATTTGCAAATTAATCTGTTACCAACAGCGACACACTGGCTTTGACACACACTAAGGGGTGTGGTCCTGTCAACACCGGTGACAAAGGGACGTCATACAACTAAGATAAGTATTCGAGATTGTTTCCCAGGCTCATTCAATTGCATTCATTTTCAAAATGTAACACAAATCCATTCAGAGGTGGTGGTTTAAACACACCGGGGAGGGTTTGGTAATAATGTCAGTCTAAAAGGCAAAGTACTCTGCTTTGTTTAACTTTAGCTTAAAAAGCATATACATTTAATATGAATCCAGATCAAGACCCATAAATAGCTCCTATGGGTTGCTACATGACAGAATATATGCTTCCATTCTCATGTTTACTTTTGGGAATAAGAAATACAACCATTATGGATTTGCTTGATATAACACTTTACTTGTTCACTTTATCATAAGAAAATGAACAAAATGAACCAGTAACTAAGCCCGTGTTCACTAAAATGGCAAAAGGCTACGACACAAAGCGGCCATGTCTCAGTCTGTAACAATAAGTCACAGCTTGAACCTCTTAAAACAAACATTCTGCAGAATTTAAGAATGTTGTTACCTTGGAGGGAAAATGGCTTTGTCAGCATCCCTCACCCTAACCCTTATCCAACATTCCCACAGCTTAAATTGTCATACTTCTTCCATATTTTCTCTACAGTTGTCCCATTCTGCCCTCATACATAAATGGCCAATCAGCTTCAAAATAAAAGCTTACAGTACCATCATCCTACTGTGATAAACACAACATAGCCACAAACAGTACAAGCATCACAATCAAGCTGCCCATGTTAAGAAGTAAAAGCACAACGGCTGAAACACATGCAATGATGTTGATGCTCTTGTGACAGGTGTCGTGTTTTGACGCTGTCAAACGTAATTGACGTCATGTCAGTAGCGAGCCTTAATGAAACACACCCTTTCGGTGTCAAAGCATCGGGTAGGTCACTGTGTACGTAGTCTGTGTGTGTAGTTAGCAAGCAGCTGGCCGGTGTGCCATTTGAATTTACAGCAGTTTTATTAACATTTCGGTACATTTTACGTGAGCCCTACTGATGCTGACTTTAGCTCGCCGGCTGTTTAGTTAACGTTAGCCGGCTGTTTAGCTAACGATAAGGTATTAGACAACACATTATGTAGCGTAAAGCACATGCTTAACACAGCAGACTTTGACAGGGTGTTTCTCAAACCGATACGCTTAATTGCAGACTGACATTGTATGGAGCCACTGCTTACTTTAGCTTGCTAAGCTAACGCTGATAAGGGGAGGCGTTAGCTACAGCTACAAGTACAGTCCGTCACACTTCACGTAGCATAAATGACAAATAAATATAGTTATATTTTCCACCCACCGAATGCGAAAACCCCATGGTGTAGCTCAACGAGGAGGCAGCCGGGATAAGAGTGAACTTTGAGCTTTCCTTCTGCCTTCCCAGCTGATAGACCTGACAAGTCACTTTGATATGACACATCAACAAATATGGCTACTGCGGAGGAAACGATGAAGTGATATCAACCAATGACAGCCCAGCGAGAAATGACGTTGGTCTGACGTCAACACACGACAGGTGCCCCTCCACTTAATTTTTCT
Organism: Hyperoplus immaculatus; assembly: GCA_949357725.1. Lineage (NCBI taxonomy): Eukaryota > Metazoa > Chordata > Actinopteri > Uranoscopiformes > Ammodytidae > Hyperoplus > Hyperoplus immaculatus. The sequence goes on along the minus strand of OX442366.1, from coordinate 17,227,467 downwards.
CTCTCCAGAAACTTCAATATCGTAAGTTTACAAATACACCAGCGCATTAAAACATTGACATATTCGAAATGTCTTTCAGCCCTTAATAGTTGTACTGACTAATGCAACATGTAGGTAGGCCTATGTATAAATTTAATTCTTATTCGATACTAAAACCTAACTTCTTTCAAAGGGTTCTATTTAAAAACCAATACAAAGTCGGAGGTTCCTACAGTTCTTGAAGGTATATGTATTTATTTGCAGTATTTGTGAAAATAATCAATATTATTTTTTTTAACTACTGGATACATCCCAAAGGGCCAATATTTCAATAGAATATACATACATATACTATATGTATTGCATGAAGAATTGACTTTTATTCTAGAGACCACAATATTTTAGTTATTTAGGGAATGAGAATTTGTATGATCCTATAACCTGTTGACCTTTCGGCGATAGAGACTACTGCGCATGTGCATCACTTTCATTTCAACAGACACACGACACGTGCACTCAGGTAGGTAACATATTGACCGTACAATAAACCTTAAAAGTACAGTTATGTTGACTTGTTATGGTTAATTCCTTAATTTATATCTCGTAGCATTACATTACTTAAATTGGTTTTAAGTTTTGCTCAATTAACGTCGTATGTGTGTTGCTATGGCTAAATTCGTTAGCGAGCTAACTTGTAAATCTCTGAAGTGTGCGTGCATTAGCCGTTTCACCGTTAATTAGCTAGCTAAGACTACAGTGCATTTTGCGTGCAAGCGAACATTTCTGTACACTTATAAGCTCACATGCTAAATTAATAAACTGTGCGTGCCCTTATGTGAACAGCTGTCGCCATGTATCGCTCGTTTTCACCAAACCTGGTGGTTCGACCTAACCTGCCCTTGAGGAAACCGTCCTCGAGCCCCTTGGTTCTTCCACCATTTTCTCCAAGATATGCCACCCCGCCTGAAACCACACTTGTGCGCCCCGTGCCAGGCGCCTTTGGAGACGGTAAATCAATTCCCTAATTAACTAGCAAGACTGACGTTTGTTATCAGGCCAACCTGCCTCCCACACTATTTTTTTTCTAGTCTGTTCAAATGTAAGTGTAACACCTTAATGTTTCACCAGGGTAATTAATTTTATTTTTTTCCTTGCAGGTCCTGTCCTTACACCAATCACCAATAATACATCTGCAGTATGTATACAAAAAAAAGTATATCATAAAATGCGGTTTTTCATAAAATATCTGTTCGTTGAAATAAAAAACCTGTGTGTTTTTTGTCTTTACAGGTGGTAGGATCTATGTCCCCAGCACTGACTAAATACTTCTGCAACTACTGTGGTCAGCAAGGTAAAGCCTGAAATAAAGTAAATGTGTATGTTTATTTCCTGTCCTTTTATCATGGCCTTTCTGTGATACAATTTTGCATCATGACATGAGAATTATAAACATCATATTGTATTCAATAAAATCAACTCAAGGACATATTGGTGACTCTTAATACGTTTTTTAGTGAAAGGCACAATTATTGGTGATAACATGCAAATAATTATAAAATTGGTTGCTCTTTTACATAATTTTTAGAAAAGTGACCGTCTAGAAAATAATAAGGCCTTGGAGTGATCTTGTTTTAAGTATATCCTGACACTTTGGTGCATGGTATGAAACACAGTTTTTCAGTGTTGTTGAATGTGAATTGTAAAGTCAATGTCAACGCAGGCTAGGTGTCTCTTGTTGCTTTGCATTTAAAGTCAGTGCAGTCTTCAATTAACTAGTATTCACTTGACAGGGAATTTTCGGTGCAAGCGCTGCAAGAAGACTCCTTATTGCTCTGTGGTGTGTCAGACAGAAGATTGGAAGGCACACAGACACATGTGCAAGTCCGTTTATCCAGAACCTGCAATGTAAGCTATGTTGGCCCTAATAAATAATGACTTTCAGCTAAAACTATTTTTTGAATCCTAACAAAAAAGTTAAGTTTGTAATTCACCCTCAACAAGTTGAAACGTTATGATTTCCAATAAATAAAGTGTATTCACTTGTTTGTCAAATTTTAAAGGGATAAACCAAAGGAAACTACACTTTCACAAGGGGCAGGAGACAGAGCTGCATTGATTGAGGCTAAGGTAATTGCATAATACAAATAATAAAAATTCAAGCTTAACGATTTCATGATTTGAAATGACTGTACAAGGATTTGTGATATGTCTATTCAAGCCTGGCGATGCATCCAGTCTCCGAAAGGTCTATTTGAAGGACTTGCATATGACTAAAATCATTAAAGGATCAGACATCCAGGTACAACATACCCAGTTAGTCCCAACTGTTAAGACTTATCTAGCCAATGTTGTTAAATAACCAAAAGGCAATGCTTCATGTTGTCGTTGTGTGTGGGTTTTAGGCAACTGTTGTAGAGTTCTACAGTCCCGGCAGGTTTTTTCTTCTTGCCCAAAGCCCCGAGCTGCTGGAAGCTCTGAAAAGCATCAGCCAAGAGCTTCAGAAAACATACAGCTGCCCTTCAGTGACAACATATGTACCCTGTGTTGGAGAGGTTTGCGCAGTCCAGTTCTCCTGTGATCTGGTGAGCAGAGGCTATCTCAAGCAATTTAACAAGAGTGTTAGTGTGCGTATTGGCTCATTCCTTGACTGCCATTTTTGTGTCCCTCTATTTTCTACATGTAGAGCTGGTACCGAGGCCTGGTCCAGACTTTGACAGCTGACCAGAAGATGGCTAAAATCCTTTACATTGACTTTGGCAATGAAGAGGACGTCCCTGTGGACAGGATCAAGCCCCTTGCTGTTAATATCCAGCTATTTAGTCCATGTGTGAGTGCATATTAACAACACACAAATTTGTATTTTTGTAAGTGCCAAATGTGGCAATAATTGATGTTAAAATATTTTTGCTCCATGAATATTAATAATACCACAGACGCCTGTCCAAGTAATAACTTTCCATAAAGCACAGTTTCCTGATATACATGCACCCTGACTGTGTAATGTCTAAACAGCTGGCGTGGTGATGCTATCACTTGCATCTTTTACTTCCAGGCAATGGAGTGCCGTATCGCCAGAGTTGTGCCAGTGACTGGCACATGGTCAGGCGAGTGCTGTATTGCAGTGAGACAGCTGTTGGCTGGCAAATCTGTGTCTGTGAGGCTGGGGGAATCACTAGAGACTGGTCGCATCCATGTTGTGGATATCCTGCTTTCCATCGGTAAGTTATATAGAGGAAGGAATGCTCCAATGTATGATACCCAAAAAAAGGATTTGTAAATGTTTAAACCCATTAAGACAACTCACTCCCTCTCTTTCTGTCTTTTAGGAAAGCAGTTGAGTGAATTCCTTGTTGAGCACGGTTATGCTGAAGAGGAAACAGTTAATGCACCAACTGAGCAAGAAATAAGTAAGTCAGCTTCATATCTACTGTATATCCTATCTCCATATCCTATCATCCTAAAGAGCAGGGGCCTCATTTATAAACGTGGCGTACGCCCAGAAGAGGGTGCACGCCACTTTCTACGCAAACATTGGGATTTATAAAAAACAAACATGACGGGAGAATGTGCGGTCCTCCAAGCAAACTCTGACCCATGCGTACGCACAGGAAGTGGAGAAAGGAGAAACGGCGACTCCGTCGGCACATGTATGAAGTGCGAGAACGAATGTGTTTGTGTAAAATGAATCCAGATAGGCCTATTATAAGCCATGTAGGTCTACCATATATTGGAAGTTCCTTTGCAAAACGGATGAAGCCATTTTTACAACTAATAAACAAATGCCTCTACGGATTTTTCCATGGAGTGATACAAACAAACAAAAAAAGAATTAGGATCTTAAATAGCCTACAAACAGAGATATATGACTGCAAATTAAAAAAATATGTTCTGCCGGTACTAAAGAATAACCTATCTGCTTGTTATTGAATTCATTCAGATTATATTGAGGTGGAATACATATTACTTTTACACTGACGCTGTTCTCGATGGTCAGGCAGACAGGAGTGCACAGTTTCATACATTAATCATAAGCCTACTGTACATCACGTATTGTACACATTTTTCATGGCTTTTTGTCTGTTTTATTTTATCTATGTGTTTTTCTTATGTTTAAGAACGTCATAACTGTGTTTTGAAAGGGGCTGTGAAGTTTATTATTAACCCTCCGCTGCCGTGACTGCCGCGTCAGTTTTTTATTTCGACCACAGTCCGACATTTTGAGGCTGCAATATTAACAGAGATCGCAACACGCTGTGTCACAACTATTATTTGCCTGGTTGCATCCTCCCCAAAGGGAACTTCGGCGTGGCCGCAGTGATCCACACCGTGTGGAGTCTATTTTTCCCTTTCCCTTTCAGTCGGCGTTTCCCACGATCGCCTTCATGCACTCAGTAAATTATATTCATTTTGGGTGTTTCAATGACTATGTATGGGTTAGGGCTGGCCCGAATTATTCAAATATTCGAATACTCGTTCGGAAAATTAGTATTCGAAGCCATCTACTGGATCCATTTGGAACGGCAGAACCACCTTTGAACTAGGGATGGGCATAATTAATCGATTAATCGATCATTGCTCGTTAAGAATATTGTCGATCACGTGAAATTGTTATCGATCATATAGCCGTTGTGTTGCGCAGTGTGAGTCCGGCAGCACAGCAATACAGACTGTATGGGCAGCAATTAAACATCCTACCAGCAGGGGGAGATACTTACCTAGTAGTAGGAGACAACAGAACAGGCTCAGGCAGCAGCCTGCGAGCTGCCGTAGATGGCAAAACTTAAACAGGGCGAAGTTTGGCATCGGACAGCTTTAGAACCGAAAATAACTATGTTCATTAAGCATTGTGAAACCTTGTACAACACTTAAACAAACCGAATTATGTACCACTTGTACATTGAAGCCTACATCCGACCCTGTTTAACGTCTCACGTTAGCGCCGCTAGCATTAGCGGCTAACTTTAGCATCTATGCTGTCCTACTTCGCCTTCATCGGGGAACTCATTTGCACATTTTGTTTATTAGATGAAGTAACGTTAGGTCCTTTACCACTCAGAGAAACGTGCCGTGCCCTTATGCAGTCTTTGGCAGCATCTTAGGAGGCGCATATGTGTTTAATCTTGAAAGGTATCGCAGCATTGGCTCATAGCCTCAGGCTTTAACCAGCGCCGCATTTTATTATTTTATTTTAAAAAGTTGCCTTGTCTTAATATATTTGTTTGCCTAGAAGATCTTGGAATAAAGATGTAATTGAGTAAAAACCTCTTGTATACAGTCCATGGTAAAAACGCTGTATTTTGGATGTTCTGTTGGCATTTATATGTAAAAAAAAAGATAACGATTGCTCGATAATTGCTCGTTAATTTTCCCGATGATCGATTAATTGAATTTCTTAAAATGCCCATCCCTACTTTGAACTATGACCTAGTTGGCTGCTGACCTTTTCAAAGCCGGTGATACACGGTGATACACCAGCTGTATGCTACGTGACGTTACCAGAGCGAGGGATGCAAACTATAAGCGACACCAAGCAGAGAAGCGAGAGAGGTGGAGGAAGAATAGATAACTTGTTTTTTTTTATTTTTTTTATTTTTTTTATTATTAATCTTGTTTTTGATGGTGTTTTTTTGGTGTGTTTTCTGGAGCGAATATCCGAATATTCGCTCGGAAAAACCAGCGAATATTCGAAGCCTGAAAAATGGTATTCGGGCCAGCCCTAGTATGGGTAAATATGGGCGTTACGTGAGCCCGCAAAGGCTGCGCCACATTTAGAGTTGATTGTGATTTATAAAGGGAAACAGGCATAAGACGTGAGTGCGCACTGTTTTATAAATCTGAATATTTTTGTTCGCAAGTACATCCTGAGTTTCTTCCTTACGCCAGCTTCCACATGAATCCCACACAAATTTTAATAAATGAGGCCCCAGGGCTATCAAATACCCAGGCAAAATTAATTCAAGAAATTTAGCATGTATGTAGTGGGATTGTGTTACCTATTTAGAATTTTGATAGCATTGCAAATCCTTTTTTTTTTTTTTTCAGATGCTATGGTGACTGCATCCTTGGAAAACTTTAAGTGCCTCTCTGATGGGAAGGATGACAACACCTGGGCTCAGCCCCCCGAGCCACTGACTCTGGCAGTGGGTGACTCCTTCTCTGTTGTGATCACCCACATCCAGTCACCCATGGAAATTATTTTACAGAAGGTGGAGAACGCAGGTAAGTAGCGTTTGTTCTGCTGCATGCAACTCAACTTACTCCTCTTTATACTTTTGACGGGTATTTTTTTTATTTACAGGAGTTATCCAGGAGTTGCAGTTGAAGTTGAGGGAACACTGCTGTCAGGTCTCAGCCCCCCAAAACTTCAGACCAGCCCCTGGCACAGTTTGTTGTGCCCAGTTCTCAGGTACAACACATGCGTACATATTGAGAATATATCGACATTAAACATATTGCAGTATGATGGTCAACTTAATCATAATATGTTGGTTGTGCCAGCTACTAAAAAAAATCTACTGAAAGTTAATGACATAAATGACCAATAATAGATCAAATATTATAAATATATTTCTTCTGATTTAAAAACATTTCTACATTCAACTGTCAAGTCAGACAGAATAATATAAAATCAGTGGTTTTCCTTGGCAGACCTGCATTGTGAACCTAAGCTGTGACCTTTTGTGTTTCCTTCAGAGGACAAGCAGTGGTACAGGGCTAAAATTTTGGCCTATTCATCAGAGAAATGTGTCTGTGTTGGCTACCTTGATTTTGGAAACTCTGAGGAGGTGGATTTAGGCCAACTGCGGCCTATCAGCACCTCGCTACTGGCCCTGCCCATGCAGGCTATGCCTTGTGGTCTAGCAGGTAATGTACCTGCTGTGAAACCCTTTCTTTTCTTTTCTTTTTTATTATTTAACATAGGGATGGGCATTTTAAGAAATTCAATTGATCGATTATCGGGAAAATTAACGAGCAATTATCGATTAATCGTTATCTTTTTTTACATATTAAAAAATGCCAACAGAACATCCAAAATACAGCGTTTTTACCATAGACTGAATACAAGAGGTTTTTACTCAATTACATCTTTATTCCAAGATCTTCTAGGCAAACAAATCTATTAAGACAAGGCAACTTTTTTAAATAAAATAATAATAAAATGCAGCGATGGTTAAAGCCCGAGGCTATGAGCCAACAAAGAGCCAATGCTACGATACCTTTTAAAGTTTTAACACATATGCGCCTCCTAAGATGCTGCCAAAGACTGCATAAGGGCACGGCATGTTTCTCTGAGTGGTAAAGGACCTAACGTTACTTCAACTAATAAACAAAATGTGCAAATTAGTTCCCTGATGAAGGCGAAGTAGGAAAGCATAGACGCTAAAGTTAGCCGCTAATGCTAGCGGCGCTAACGTTAAACAGGGTCGGATTTAGGCTTCAATGTACAAGTGGTACATAATTCGGTTTGTTTAAGTGTTGTACAAGGTTTCACAATGCTTAATGAACTTAGTTATTTTCAGATCTAAAGCTGTCCGATGCCAAACTTCGCCTTAACTTCTTGCTGTTTAAGTTTTGCCATCTACGGCAGCTCGCAGGCTGCTGCCTGAGCCTGTTCTGTTGTCTCCTACTACTAGTTAAGTATCTCCCCCTGCTGGTAGGATGTTTAATTGCTGCCCATACAGTCTGGTGCTGCCACATAGTGAAATTCATTGCTGTGCTGCGGGACTCACACTGCGCAACACAACGGCTATATGATCGATAACAATTTAACGTGATCGACAATATTCTTAACGAGCAATGATCGAGCAATCGATTAATTATGCCCATCCCTAATTTAACACGTCTTTCACTTTTTTATTAAAGCAAATCTAATGCCCCTAAAAATAGTAAATTTATTATTTATTATTTTCGTATAAGCTGCAATTTAGAAGGAAAAAAACATGTTTATATCTTTCATTAACAGCCTTTTCATCCTCTCAAACATCTGTATTTGGGGTTCCTTCCAGGGGTCCAGCCTGTTGGGGAGAGCTGGTCACAGGACTGCGTGTTGGCCTTGCAGCGAAGGGTATGCAACCGAATACTGCGCATTGAGATCCAGGGAGCGCATGAGGGGAAGGCTTTGGTGGCCATGATTGACGAGGCCAGTGATCCTCAGGCCAATGTAGCGGAGCTGCTGACCTCTGCTGGTTTTGCTGCTCCTGTTCCCACCAGTAGTGACCAGCAGGTTGAACAGACATCAAGCGCTACTGAAGAACCACAGGGTGGGGAGTGTGAAATGAATCACAATTACTTTGATTTAAAAATGAATATCAAGTATTGAAAACATAGCAAATAATCATCAAATACAAGCTATCATTGTTTTTGATGTTTGAAAATTACTTTTCTTTTAATTTTAATATTATGGTAATGTGAGTTTAACTGACATTTCAAAAACCTGTCTTTGTGTCCTACAATGCTCTGCCATAGTCACAATTACTCTTTTCTCATTGACTTAAAAGATATTTATGCAGCTGTTTGAACAACTGAGAATTTTATGATCAACTTGATTATTTTGATAATAACATACATAAAAAGTTGGGTCTTAATATTTAGCATTTGTTTTATGATGAAGTGAGCTCTTCAGTGCCTGCTCCAGCCTGTGAGCCTCTGGTGTGGTCTTGTACTGAGCTTCCTTGTGACGGCCAGACAGTGGCACTGCTGGCCAGTGTCGTGGAGAACCCTCAAGAGTTTTACTGCCGGATCAACAATCCTACAGGTATTGTAGTTTCTTCAGCCTAGAGCCACCATTATTGGTCTTTCACAGCAGTTTGAACACAATCTTGGCTGATAAGTGCTGTCAACAAGTAGCTATGCAAAAAAAGAAAAGTTATTTAACAAAGTGTGTGTGTGTGTGTGTCAGACCATCAGCAGCTGATAGAGCTGGGGACTGAGTTGAAACAGCATTGTGAGGCGAGCACCTCACCTTTTGTGCCAAAAGTTGGAGAGCCCTGTTGTGCCATGTTTCCTGGTAAGACCACATATACTCTACCACTATTTGTCAGCTCATTAGGCAGGCTGTTAAAACTTGAAATGTTTGATACAGCAGCATATGAGGCATAAAACATTATTTATGTTTTGATTATTGATGCCTTCTGGATTAAGTTCATTCTATGACATATTGCAACTGTGTGATCTCATTTGTAGGTTATTGTTGTGAAGGTTTCTAGTTTTACATTATGTACTTTTTGCTCCCCAGGTGATGGAGCGTGGTATCGGGCTATGGTCAACGGTTTGTCTGAAGAAGAGGTGTTGGTAAACTTTGTGGACTATGGTTATTGCATGAAAGTAGAGATGAAGGACCTTCGATCCATCACACCCAAACTCCTGACTTTACCCTTCCAGGCAATTCACTGCTGGCTCACAGGTAGTGTATGAGGGAGGGAAAGACTTCTGTTGAATCAGACAAAGGGAGTGTGAATGCCTTTCCTCATTGTTATGACTTTTAAGTATTACATGCAAATAAAATGCTTTACCTAGCAGCCAAAATGTTAAGGGCTGTCCCCCTCCAAATATGATTCCAGAATTAAATATCTGGCTGAATTCACAAATCTGGTATAAATACCATGTGATGATTATCACCATGACAGCACCGTGGCTGCCTAAAACAATTAATTAAATGTTGTAGAAATGACAGTAAAGAATTTTTTTTATTTAGATTTCCAAAAGTTGGATGAAAAGAGCAAAGAATAAAGTTTTTCATATTGTGTGTGTGTTTGGATTCAGGTGTGGAGCCCCTGGGATCTGAGTGGAGCAGTGAAGCCCTGCTTTGGTTCCAGACTCTGGTGGACAGTGAGCTGCTCTCTGCACGTGTCCTCTCTGTCACTGAGAAAGGCTACGGTGTGGAGCTGGAGAGCAGAGGGCACAATGTGGCCGCCTCCCTACTTACTGAGCAACTAGCCAAAGCTCCTGGAGCAAGTCCCAAAGAGACACACGCAGCCACAGGACCTGGAGGCAAACACCAGGAGAAAATACAGGAAAGTGGGCCCAGCCAAATACATGCACAAGCCTCCAATCCACCTGCAGCCAGCTCTGAAGAGATACCAACTGATGGACAGACTGCAGCGTTACCAGAAGGTCAGCTGGAGTAAAGGTGTCCTAAAGATGAAATTCCAATGGTTTGATGATTAGAGAAACCTGGTTCAACTGGTGTTTTGTATAATCTTGTTCCAGCCCCATCTTTCCCTGTGGACTGGAAGACAGTGGAGCTCCCTCTCAATGAGACCTTTGAGCCTTTCATTGGTGCTGTCACTAGTCCCTCCCTCTTCTACCTGCTTGGTCGGAGCCAGGGTGAGAACACTCACTTTTGTCTGTCGTAAGAATATGCACAAATGAATACGAAAATCTAATCCTCCTTTCCAATGTATTCACTGTTTGTTGTTGTACAGTGGACCAGCAGAGGCTTCAGGAGGTGATGATGGAGCTGGCAGCATATTGCAACAACAACCAGGCCACTTTATCTGTCCTGAGCAGACCAGCTCCTGGGGCTGTTTGCTGTGCCCAGTTCTCTGGTGAGGAACACTGGTTTTATTTCAGAAACACGGCACAGTGCATTGTTTGTCCTGGCTTATATCTTATCCCCTACCCCGCTCTTTTTATTCTTCTACACCAAAATAATTTAATCATGTTTGGCAAATTTAATGTGAGAAAAATAACAGAAGTTCCACAAAGTGGATGGGTGTTTTATGAGGAAATTGCATCCAGGGTTTAATAGATGCTGTAAGCAGGGGAAAACTCCATTGCTCAGGCTTCACAATTCCAACACATTGTTAAACCATTTAAGGAAAGAGACCAGCTGATCCATCATTGAGCTATTTCACCACTCTAACAATCTACTTTCTCTCATTCAACCATCCAGTTTTTTGTGGTTGCTCTCTGACTGTTTCTTAGACCCTAACTGCAGTAGTTGCCCCAGCAGACCTAAGCTGGTAATTTGGTGTCTGCTTGTAGATATAATTACACAGTGTGTGTGAAGCCAAACTTAGGAGCGGCTCTTCTTTAAACACAGTATGCAAGTCAGAGACTATAGCCTGGCATACATTCCACAGCTCTGCTAACAACAGGGTCCTTTTTAGTGGAGTTTTTGGGTCTGTCAGTAGGTGATAAAGGCTCGTCTTTTGTAAGGATTGCTGTCTACATAGTCATCTCGTAAATGATTTTTTGGCACATATAGTAAATGAATGAATAGAAAGCAGGTCAAGACAGTAAAAATCACAAACATCCTCTGGAAGTTGGGACTTTAAAGTTAACACATTCATGTAATATAATAAAATTTCCTTTGGTGCTAAAAAAACTGCTAATAAATGGAATTGAATTTGGACTTGTTTCCTCAGCTGACAATAACTGGTACCGTGCTGTGGTCCTGGAGGTGGGTGAGAATGAGTTGAGCGTCATCTATGCAGATTACGGCAACAGTGAGAAAGTTCCATTCTCGCGTATTCTACCCATCCCAATGCACCTGCTGCAGCTCCCCTTTCAGATCACCCGCTGCACCCTCACTGGTAAGGCAAAATGGCTGACATGCTTGTTTTCTAAAATGATTTTAAAACATGAACACAAGTTTAATTTTTTGTAATTGCTCAGGGCTGTAGCATTTCACACGTTCTTTTCTGTTTGTAGGTAAGAAGCACTTCCCTGCAGAGTGGCCAGAGGAAGTGCTGCAGATGTTCCACAGTGTGCTGTCAAATGGCGTCGTGGCCACGGTCCAGTCCTTCGATGGCTGTACCAACGTGCTCTCAGTCACTCTGCCCACTGAGAGGGGTGGGGGCCACCTCACTGCCATCATCCTGGATGCACTTCAGGCCCTGGCCAAGAGTAATCCTAGCCCATCCTCCACCCAGAAGGCTGAGCAAACAGACAGCAGCACATCCACTGCCAGCACTACAGCTGTACCTGTCTGCCCTCAGCCCAATTCAACACCTGAAACCCAAAAGGTGCGAGAAAGTACAACAGCCAACACTGGCCCAACTGCAGCTCCAGAACCAACGACATGGGCTCCCCTGCAGAAGCCAACCCCTTCTCCTGTCAAAGGTTGGTCAATTTCACTGCCATTTTTGAATACTGTTGCTAGTATTTGCTTTTACATCATCCATTCAACAAAATAGACCTAGCAATATTTTGGAATAAAAATGTTTTTTGTTGTTTGTTAGATCCAATTCAGAGGATCATTGAGGCAATGGAGCCTCCATGCAAAACAGATACAAACACTAAAGGTATGTATTCTTTAAAACTTGATGTGTAAATACTGAACGTAAAATGTTTCTACAATCACACTAGGTTTTATCTACGATAAAATGTGTGGCTGGATAAAATTGTGCAGCATTTAATTGGCTTTCTATTTGAATTCCAGATCTTCAGACCTCTGGCTGCTGCTGTCTGAGCCTGAAGACTAAGGTCAGAGCAGGTTTCAATGTTTTTGGAAAGAGTCTTGTTATATTTTGATAGAACATAGTTTTTAGTTTGTAAAGATAGGCATTCATTGCCATATTAAACATACATTAATTTAACAATATCGATAATTAGCAGGATTGACAAACTGCAAATTTGAATAACTAATGTTTTGGTAACCTTTCACAGATCGACCAGCTGGAACAGTTGATGCAGCTGCAGCTTTCTCTCACCAAACAGTTGATGGGACAGAGGAAATAAGATTTACCAAGCACACTACTGTATTGTTTTGTTAGCCAACTTGTTTAAATCAAGGATTTTTTTTCTAGACCATGTTTCTTTAAAACAAGTTTAACTCTGAATGTGGCCTCCGCACGAAGCCACCCAGTTAATCATTTTGTCAAGTTGCCATCCAGCTTTTATTTTAACCTTTTAAATTTTATTTTAGGGTTTGTATGTTTTTAACCTGTGGTTAAATTTACTTTTTGCTTTTAATATTCCTGGAAGTTTAAAAAATAAAATACTGAACGCATTTATTTGGTTTGTTGAAGTTGGCAGAAAAATAGGCAAGATATGTTCAACCATAATTATCCAAGTCTGTATTTGTCTCCTATGCATGTGCTGTGGCATGCTGTGCTGCCATCTGTTCCTTTGTTCAGTCCTAATCACCTGTTCAGGTCGGATTTCCAGCCTGATTGATTTATGTTTGACATGTGTTTCAGTTTTACTCAAAGGTTCTGTGACGAAAAAGATTTGAAAATGATTGCAGTAAAGTGATTTTATTTTGTGATGTTTTGTTGGGCTTCATTTCTTTGGACAACTTTGTTTTGTGCAAAGCCAATGTTCAGATGATATAGACCTATACTTTAATGGATAACCAATTGACAAATATGCAAACGAATTGTTATAGTTAATTAAATTACACATTAACATAGTATTAAGAAAATGGGTAAATGAAGTTGGGAGGTGATTGGTTGGAAAACATTTATAAGTTATGCAAGACACAAAATGCCGAAAGGTTCTTACAACATAATGAATTACACTGAAATCGCGTTAGATGATAAAGGGGTGTGGAATAACGATGGCAACAGTTTACAACTCGTCTGGGTCTCTCCCTGTGTGGATGGGAGGAGGTGTAATGAGCTGCAGGTACATCAGAGGTGGGCATGGCGAGGAGGTGGGGTCGCTTCTTCGTCCCGTGCAGGAATCCTCAGATCACACCAGTGTAGAAACGACGCAGAAGTGAGGAAGAATACATTAAAGGCTTGAGGACCGTGAACAGCGCATGGTAAGTGGAACTTCTTTCTCGACCGAGCGCCGAAATGTTTCTTATAGGCGGACCCTGATTTGGATGGACTCTTTATTTGGGGGCATCTGCTGATGTAGGAGCTGAAAGCGGGATGCTTTAAAACGGGTGATAAGGTTATGCGAATGTCTTGTCAAGAAGTTAGCAGTGCATAGATAGTAGATTATCGGAAACTTTCATTAATGTTGACAGCTGCTGAAGGCCCCCTCCCTCCTATAACCATACACTTATAGGTGTACAGTACACGATGAATGTACGATTTAATCTACTAATCTTAACTACTTAGTAGACCTACTTAAGTAGATGGACATGCATCAATTTGTTCTTGCTTCGTAAGTAAACCTCGTCTACTACTGCATGTCAGGGTCATAACGTCTTGCCCCCATCTTAAACCTGCCTTGACCCTTGACACATTTAAGAGTGACCAGATGTCTGAAGATAACAGGCAAGAGGTGAAACAGCAAGCAAAATTAAACATGTTAAAATGAACAGGTTAGGGATAGGCTATTTTTAACTTAAAATGGGAGCTATACAGACAGGGGGCCAATAGATCAACTGGGGATTAGTCACTAACTAAATATCGTGTAAAGTTTTATTAGATTGTCTTGAATATAGTTTCCTTGTGGTTTGAGAAATCAGATTATTAGCCCCTGAGGGTGTAGCCTACATCCTCTGTGTGTGGTTTCCAGCTTCCCTGTGCAACACATTCTCATGTCAATTTGTAGGCCTACCAAGGTGATTTGAACTATAGATAGCATCGGCTTGTAATCAGACAGTTGTCCCACTGTTAAAAGAAAAGTTTCCATATTTGTTCCTCACTTGTTTTAGAAGTGGTTATTACAGGAGAGTTGTGGAGGTTTCTCACAGTGACACACCTCCAAGTAGGGCCTATGGGTTAGGAAGATCCTTTGTGTATGAAGTTGGTTACAAAAAAATGGCACTCCTTTGTAATTATAGCATGTAGAGCCCAGGCACTTTCCAGCCTGCCAAAATATTCAAAACAGCCGCTACATCCATGGCTTGGATCTTCCTTTATTGAAAGGTGATGAAATTTCCCAGTTTGCCCCATTTTACAAGGGCCGATAAGCCAAAGTTTTAGGGTTAAAAAATCTGACACTTGACCTCACAAAATGACACAGCTGCTTCTTAAGATTTTTTATTTTCCTTTTGAGTCCTAAAAGTGAGATAAAGGATCCTATTGGACGTTTATTTTTGGGTTCCTTATAGTTAAGCTGGGACTAAAAGTCCAGCCAGACAAAGTAGAAAGGTGTTCACTGACAGGCAGAAAGTGAGGACAACCAAAAAGAGGAGGGGTGGAAGGATCCAGAAGAATGCTTGTGAAGAGAGAGCCAATTTTGAGGTGTGTGTGTGTGTGTGTTTTATATGGTGGTTTGCATGACTGCTTCCTTCTCGTGTGTGTGTGTGTGTGCAGTGCACTCATTCAAAAGCCGGGCCCGTCTGGCAGTAATGAAATCCCTTGTCCCCGCGACGTACCAGATGAGTGCACAAATAGAGCTTCAGTAGCCTCTGGTGATGTTTATCAGCCCGTCAGACAGCCGCTGCATGTCAGCCCTGCAGATCTGTATCGCACGGCACACCAGACTCCTCACAGAGAAAGCCACCTTCCTGCACACATCCTATCTCTGTCTCAGAAAATACACACAACTTTATCTGTAGGGAGTCCTTTTTTATCCAGCCTGTAGGTCTTTAAAACACCACAACACACACACACACACACACACAGACACACATACACATACACACATACAGGATATTATGGCCAAGCTTATTGGCAGCCAGAGTTAATCAAACCTTGCAGCCTCTCAACCTACTATGTGTAGGCTAGGCAGCAGTGAACATACAGAATACAGCAGGTGTGTCATGACTCATGAACTACTGTATTCCATGCTAATGGAATGGTTAAGATGAAGCTATGTTGTGTACTTATCTGACAACTAATTGGTTCTGTAGATTGTAATTGAATGGAAGTCAATATCACAGCCTCATCTTCTGAGACCATCAGACTCTAAGCCGGTGTTATAGTTTTCCTTCCATCCTCAATCAAATACAGGAGGGGACAGAATATTTAAAACCCAAGTTGGTGTACTTTAAATGGAAGACAAAACACTATAGTCACTAATTGCGAACCCCAAACATGACCATGACGTAATTAAAATGTTATGTTTTGAATGGTGGTGGACACAATGTCAAGCAATGGCTTTAGGAAGATCCTGATGGCCATGCATAGAAATGTTTTAAACAATTCATCTTAACAGGAGTTAGATGTTGTCCTCATTTGTCAACTACCTGCCGTGTCAGGGCTGGACCTACACTTAGCTATGCAAACACGGTATGGGTAATTACTTGACCTGGTCAAAATGTTTATGGGGGCCTAATGGCTAACGTCTTACTTAACTACAATGAACATATGTTTCTTCATTTTAAGGAGCCATAAGGTTGCAGACCACTGCTGCACATTTTTTTAAATCTCAATAACGCCTTTGCCTCTCCTTTACTCTTGGGTGCTTGAGCATTTGCCTTTGTTTTTCATTCCAGGTGTTTCAACATGCATCCTCACATCAAACTCTCCCTCTTAACACTGCTGCTGCTTCAAGGTCAGTTGAATGATTTGGTAACACTTTATAATAACTATCCGTTGTAACTTGTTAATAGATCATTAGTAAACTCTTAATTAATGATTATTAATGATTTGTTAAGTGTTTGTTAGCAGTTTGTTAAGGATTTATAACAATGGTAGATAGTTAATAGCTTAATAATTGAATCAGTTCATCTGGGAGGTAATCCGAAATACCGACGAGGCTGAAATAGGCTATAGACTATACACAGTGCATGGGCAACTGAGGGCAGCCCCATTTTCAAATATTTTTAAATAAACTCAATACACACTGTGCATGCCATGGACTTGAACGTGACGTGATCAGTTAATGTCGGATTACCTCCCAGATGAACTGATTCAATTATTAAGCTATTAACTATCTACCATTGTTATAAATCCTTAACAAACTGCTAACAAACACTTAACAAATCATTAATAATCATTAATTAAGAGTTTACTAATGATCTATTAACGAGTTACAACGGATAGTTATTATAAAGTGTTACCAATGATTTGTATTACTGTTTTGCATTCAGTTTCAGTTAAGGAATTCCCACTGTACTCCTGTGGTATTCCTAGCCTTTAGATCAAAGACTGCTGTAATTACTGTTTTGAGATTTCTTTATGTAATTTTACCCTTTTACTTAAGACAAATAAATAATGCAGCAAATATACAAAGTTTAACATTGGTTGACCTTTTTATATAGTTACACACTCATTTGAATGTTCAGGCATTTTCACAAATTGTTTACAGAAATAGTTCCACATTTTGCAAAATACCTTTTCTTGGAGAGTTACACGAAAGATTGATGCTACTCTCACGTCTGGACGTTAAATGTGTCCTATGATGCATGACTGATGCTCCTCTGATCACCCCGAGATTCCTTACAAGATATTTACTGCTTAAACCTGTTGAGTCTGGGAAAGCTTCCCATTTCCTATCACCCCTCAAAAGTGATTTTCTACCTCCTTAAATGCATGCTGGTTTCCACGCAGGTCAAAACATTTGCATAGTTTTTTTTTTATCGTGCATCCTCTGGGACCGGAGAGTTTTTGGTATTTGCCTGAGGGGAGAGGCGTGAGTCCTTGGGCAATATAATCTTTGAGTTGTTTTCAAAAATGACAGCTTTAGCGCCATCTGAAGTATTTATTAGTGACCATGTTAAGACTTTGAACTTGAGCAAACCAGTCTGTTTCTCCTTGTGAAGGCGCTCCCAACAACACCCCCTTTTTTCCCCCTGTGCTGACAACACAGATAACATGTTGCAGTGCTTCACCTAAGCTCTATCCGTCTAATCCAGCCTGTCAAAAAGAATGCCCACAAAGGTAGATGATGCTAATCGTAGTTTAAATCTCACATTTCAAGAGAATATTCCTTACATCTCCTAAGCTCCTAAGTGGATTTATAAAAATGGTGGACTACGGTGCCATTCAAAGACATAAAATATGCACAGTCATTTTGGCTGAACAGACAGACTCTGTTCAGAGCAGTGGGGCCCCACTACAGTCACTGACCATGAGAAAAAGCAGCTTGCCAAAGAGTTGAAACTTTCACTGTCAGGAGGACTTTGGGGCCGGACTGACGTTGCAATTAGGGGGCAGATGAAAGGGTCAGCATTGTGAGAAGGTGTGGAGCGGAGGAGGCCTCTCTGCAGCAGGTGGTACTTTTATTTGACTACCAGTGTCCTGTCCAACACTTTAATGTTTCTTGACCGTGTGTAGCTCGTTCCCTCTCTTCCAATGGACTCCCTGATGGAGGAAGTCAGTGGTGGTCTCTTTTAAAAAGGAAAGATGAAGGACCTTTGCAACTTACCCCCAACCTCCCTCACCTAACTTGGGCCACTGTCAGCGAACATGTCTCAACGGGGATGCTTGTGTCTCCTTCTCCACCACTTGTCACACCCTTGTGTTCGTGTCAGATACAAAGCATCAAAGAAAATGGTCGCACTTATTGATGCAATAAAAGAAGTTCACAGACCATATTATTGCCACTGAAAGAAATGAAGTTCATCGCTAAAGGCACTATATTCACTGTTGCAGATGTGGCCCGTATTTCTTTTTCATTTAAAGATATTTTTGTGGCTTTTTCACGCTTTTATTGGATAGTTTTAGAGGCAGAGAGACACGTGGGGTAAGAGATTGGGATAAGACATGCGACAAAGGTCACTAGCTGGAATTAAAACAACAAAGTCACAATGATGCTGCACTTTATGGACATGCCAAGTAACCTGCCAGCAACTTGTATGCTGCTACGGTGCTCCAGGGCCCTTACTTTTGTACATGGAACATTTTCTTTGATGTTTCTGTCCTTTTTTACTCGTTTGACACTTCAGTCAAGGTGATTACCACAATGGCCTAAATCAGCATTAGGGGGCGGACAGCCTGAAGCTTTACAACAGAGTGGACCGAAACAAACTGAACATGTTACTTCCTTAGCCAAACTGTGGAAAAAAACCCGTGTGCCTGAATAGAGTCACGCCCTTTCATTGAATGGAGCCGAAGAATGGCGTTCTTCACTTGTCCGCTCATATTAACTTGGAATACTTCATTATCCCTCGACAGCCGGGGTCAAGTGGGAGTCAGTGAACTGTACTGGCTTTGTCGACAGCATCTCATTTACTATTTTATTTCACTTTTCTGAAGGCTTTGATCTCCATTTGTGAGTCATGCAAAGTAAATACAGTTAACATGTCAAGACATAGTCATTTTTCTTGCCTCATGTTGCTACTACTAAATTTACAAGAAAATGTCTTTCATTTTTGAAGAAATGAGTGGCTTAGACACATTTATAAACCATTTGTTTGTGTAAACAGTTATGTTTGTTGTGTATAGTTGCTCTAACTACTGTATCTAAATGTGCTATGTTGGAGCCGTGCATATGCATTATACTGTGTAGCCAACATTTGACTGATCTCTGTGTTGTTTGTCCCTTCTAGTCCAGCGAAGCTCCTCAGTGCAGGAGATCCACACTAGCCATGAAAACATCCTCAAGATCAACTCGGCCGGAGAAAGTGGGTGCCTTACTAAAAACATGGCAAAATTGTTAACAAATGGTAACACTGCCTGGTATAGTGCGCCACAATTAAATAATATTCAGTTTAGTTACAAACACACACACACACACACACACACACACACACACACACACACACAAAAAGGCCAACAGCTTAGGAAATAAATAATAAAGAGATGGAGGTTATGGTCCTGGTCCTATTAGCCTCATTAGAAGGTGTGTGGAGCTGGTGTGGAGGTGACTTTCCCACAGGCAAACAGAATGAGTGACAGACACACAGACGGCACGTTCCCCCTGTCTGTAATGGCGCTCCTCATGTTCTGCTGCACATTCTAACATGACGGCAACACGCTGATTATTTACACCACAAGCTTGTACAAACATGCCTCGGGATTTTTTATTTTTTTTTTGCTTGCCGATGGTTTTGTGAGCACCTGGCAGGAGTAAAATTGAGCCCTGCATGCTAAGCTGTTTTTTTTGTCTGATCACGTTGAGATGTTATTTTCATCTGTAACAGCCAAACGTTTGATCTCTAACCTGGATAATCCCTATTCAATGTCCTTGCAGAACCGTAGAATAGGAGCTATTTGCTAATGACTCCGTTTGGTCCTACCTTTTCATTTAAAGTATGTACTTTCACAATTGTATGTGTTTTAATTGTTTATGAAAAAGTCTAATTTTTCCTCTGATGATCATAAATGACCTGTTACAGCAAACAAGATCATTAGCAAAAAAACACTATATTTATATAGTTATTAATGCCTTTGTTCATGTCGAAATCCCCGCTAACTCAGACAAAACGATTTACGGCATGCAGACCGGAAAAACATCCTGTCTTTCCCGAACAGTAATAAATCAAAGTGTATGAATATATTACCTCATTGCGATGCATCCTGCTGACTCTCTTTCACTCGCTTCCTTTATCAAATGCACCGGCACGCTTGCGACAACCTTTACAAACACTACCGCTTTTGTCCAAAGGGGCCACTAGAATTCACAAAACCTGAGAGTTCCTCGTAGTCACTTTGACTTTGTGTTTTGTGTGTGTTTCCATGGGAAGTGATGCAGTGCTCAGCAGCCATGGATATCCTCTTCCTCATGGATGGTTCTTACAGTGTGGGGAAGGGCAGCTTTGAGAGGTCCAAACACTATGCAATCAAACTCTGTCAGGCTCTAGACATCAGACCAGACAAGGTTTGTTTTCCATCTGTCTGTCTATCTCTCTCTCTCTCCTTCTCTCATTGTCCAGCCTTACTGATGTCTTTTCATCCGTGTCCAGGTGCGGGTCGGCTTGATCCAGTTTGGATCCACTCCGCGGCTGGAGTTCGCCCTGGACTCACACACCACCAAACAAGAGCTGAAGAAGCACATGAAAAAGGTTTCTTTCAGGTGTGTTTCATCTGTCATCTCACCCTCAGAAAAAAACGTGTTCTGGGATGCAAGAGATTTCTTTTTATTATGGTGTGATTTTGCGCGATGGCAGTAGTTATTATCAGTCTGTTATACAATCACTATGTAGTTTGTAAAGTCAAATTAATATCTGGCAAGTAAGACATCTTGGCATCCATGATTTTGTCTCATCTGAATGGTGTATCTATTTATCTTGGGACAGAGAGGGGAATGACATGCAGAGAACAACCACGGGCCGGATTCAAACCCCGTGGTCTGCTGCTTCTGAGGGCTGAGCCTCTATGGGCGGGGGGGACGGGGGGGACGGGGCGGTGCTCTAAACACTACACCACAAGTGCCCCCCTATCTGTTTATCTTTTGTCATTGCACTGGGAGAATAGCAGGCAGTCGACATATAATAGCAGTCCGTGGACATTGGCAAAAGTGTGAAAACAAATATTGCTTTATTATTACTTAAATGTTTTTGCTAGGATGGTGCGTTTTGAACATCTGTTAAAGAGATGTCACCTAGGTTTTTATAAGAGCTTATATCAGAATGGAGTTGAGTTCAACATGGGCAGAAATCAGAGACATTTTCCTATTGAAATAATGTAACTACTGTCAATAAAAACTTGTCATTAGCAGGGATGAGAACTTTTATGTTCTCAACTTATTTGGCTAAAACTTTCACACTTCTCCAGCGTAGATACGAAAGGATTGAATGAGTTGTCAAGAATTGCAAAACAGGGCGTTATTTGTTTTCTTTTATAATTGACAAGTAATATGATCCGGACTGAATTTAGTTCAAACATACACATAAACGTATACACACATTTAGAGACTAAGTAACACAGATGTTCCTTAGAAAGGAAAACAAATTAATTTCAGATTAGAGGGGTACACCACAGGTGGTCACTGGATATTGGATAACTGCATAAACTGAGAAAGAGGAAAGTAATTTAGATGGTGTGTGTGTGTGTGTGTGTGTGGTGCATTTTTACTGACCATCTGGTTTGAAATGGCCACCTTTATTTTGAACTTATGAGCTGTCACATCGCCTTAAATCAAACTGGTACCACACAGGGTTCAAGTGCAGCAATATACTGTAGCTAGGTTTTCATCAATGCTTTATTGGTAATACACTTTTTTAACAATTCATTTGGTGTGGTTGCAACCATTCAAAACAATTCTATTCTATTTACTCTGCTTTTCAAGAGGCATCTTCTCTTACAACCTTGGATCCAAGGATACCAATACAAGTAGGCTACCTATATATACAGCACTACACAACATAGGGTGTATTAAAAGATTGTCTGTGTGGTCACAATCCATAATATTGACTTGTTCACATGAATCTGCAAAAGGGAGCAAAGACCCTACAATTATGCCTCAAAGGCTTTTGTGGTTCTTTATTTAGTTTTCTCGCTTTATTTTTCTAGTATAGATTCAGCGCTCCAAGCAGACAGAATATTTTTTTTATGGTTGAAAAGAAAAAATAATGGGAAAGATGATATGATGGTGGCACCAATTTCCAGCTTTATGTCGCTTTTTTGACTCGGACGTCGTTCATCCTAACCATCATGACACTGTGAATCTTTTTCTTCTTAGACTATGAGAGGCTATTTCAGTCCAAAACCTAGTATAAGAGGAATGCAACTAAAAACGCTGTCTGTGGTTTACACACATTATCAACTCTGCTGCAGGCTTCTGTAACACAGTACATATTATCTAATTGTTCTGTTTTAATTTACAGTGCCGGTTTAAAGGAGTAGTTTTACATTTTTAGCATTTTACCTCACTCTGCTACAGAAGACCCAACAAGCTAACACGAGTGTTTAGTGATGTTGTAAAGTTTATCTTTGGACCTGCTCCCCTTGACTACCAGTGTTTGAGCAAAGCTAACCTGGATGAGAGACATTTGCCAATTTCTATATAAAAAAATGCATGCACACAGAACTCTGTCACCTTTTCTTGTGCCTGAGAGTGAGGCAAAAAGCTAAACAAAATATAAATGTTGAACTATTCCTTTTATATTAACATAACACTATTCCTTACTCCGAACACCCAGGGGAGGCAGCTCCCAGACAGGCCTGGCTTTAAAGTACATACTGAGGAAGGGTTTCCCGGGAGGACGCAACTCTTCCACCACTGCGGCCCGCATCGCCATCCTGATATCAGACGGGAAGTCTCAGGGCGGCGCGGTGCAGGCTGCCACACAGCTCAAAGACACAGGTGTAGTGTTGTTTGCCGTGGGCCTCCGCTACCCCAGGTAGGCTTTTTATGGATGGAAAATAAGGTTCCTATAGCCAATATATATATATATTTTTATTAACAGTTGTGCATGGTACATTCAGTGGTCGAATACATTCACACACATAAGCACCAGGGTTTCATATACAAAAATAATTAAAACAAGCACAGATCATCAATTCAATAATAATGATGCAATTTTATACAATCATAGAGACAGAAACATATATTTGAACACCCACATTAACACACACATGGTTTGCCAAATTAGTTATAAAGTTTTGAGATGTGCATAAAATAATAGTTTTGGTTAGTTAAATTTGATACCACTTAAAAAAAATGTATCTAGATGAGCACAATTTCTTTATATATTTAATTTTATGAATATAGCATTTTGCTCAAACATAAGAAAATTAAATATTTACTCTTCATTCTAAGATTTTTTGAATATTAGTAACACATTCCTTGAGTGAAATATTCTTGCCAGAAAGCTTTTGGAAATCCAACTGGAAAATCAGTCCAGAAGATAGTCACATGTACACATTTAAAAAAAAATCTAGGCATCGTTTTCAATAACAATATCTTAAACTGCTTATTTCTGTTTGCAATGCAGTCTCTACATAAAGAGTCTCTTGATTATTTATTTCCCAGGTGGGAGGAGCTACACGCCTTGGCCAGCGAGCCCACTGAGAGCCATGTCTTCTTTGCCGAGCATTTCTACGATGCCGTCAACGGCCTGTACACCACGCTGAGCGCATTCTCCGTCTGCGATGCCACACCTGCGGGTAAGGACTCCGCAGAAACACAGTCATGACTTGTATATCCACTCACACCAGTCCATCCAACTTCCCTTCACATCCCTTATTTCCACCTGTTCTTCCTTGCACCTCCCGACCGGTTGCCTAGGCTGCCAGTTGGAGTCGTTTCCCTGTGACAGGAAAACCCTAGCGACCGTGAAGGTTCTGCTGGGGAACTTCATGTGTTGGAAAGGTTCCAAGGGAAATTCCCCATACACATCCCTCTGTCCTCATTACAGGCAAGTGTGCATCGCTAACAAATATGAAACTCTTGTCTTTTTTTTTTTTGGCTTCATTTGGCTGTGTTTTGTTGAACAAGGGGCGACTCCCATGTGTCAATGTGAGGGTGTTAATAAAAAACAACAACGCAAGTGTAAAATTCTGTCAGATCCTCCCTAGGCCTTTGACAAAATTAATTTCACGGCACACTGCTACTTTAGCAAAGTGAAATGGCCCGAAGACGAGCAGATGTGACTGTTTACAGAGCCATTACAATTTAAATTTGACCTTCCAAAGTGTTTGCTATTACCCAAAAATACATTGAACTGGCTTTCTTTCTCACAAAGCATGAGCATTTCAAGGTACATTCTTCATTCAAGGCTGATTCTTGTACAATCTCTTATTTAATCCTCTACTATAATTATAATAACTTACAAAACAAATTAATTTTGTGTCAGTCCAAGTGTATACTGTGTGTTTTAGGTACAACAAGGTGTACAAGAGACACCACACAGTCTGCCATCGGACCATCTGTCCAGGTAAAAACTGTTATAAAGCTGTTATTTGTCTTTCTGTCTTTCTTTTTTTTAGAACTTGTGTTTACTATTTCTGTATGTGCCTGTACAGTATATATACATGTACACATATGAGTCTCTTTCTCCCTCCACTCAACTGTAGATCCCTGTGACTCTCAGCCCTGTTTCAATGGTGGCACATGTGTATCAGAAGGTCCAGAAGGTTACCACTGCGTGTGTCCACCTGGCTATGGAGGAGACCCTCACTGTGGTCCGTACACTTTCTCTATACTTAAAGAGATTTTAATTCCCCAAAGGAAATAACTCTACCCCTGCCTCTCTCCTCAGCTCCTGCCTTATCCCTGGACTGCTCTGTGGACTTGCTGTTCCTGGTGGAGGGCTCCAACACAATCACTTTGGAAGGCTTCCTCCGACTCAAATCCTTCCTGAAGCGCTTCCTGCAGACAGTGATCGGGTCGGACAGCCCCAGCAAAGTAGGCCTGGCGGTGTTTGGCGGGGAGACCAGAGTTGAGGCCCAGGTGGGAAAGTTCAACGGGAACCTGAAGGGTCTACTCAAGGCCGTGGAGCAACTTCAACCCATCGGCGGCGAGACCCTGACTGGCCAGGCGCTACGCTACGTCACGCGCCACGGCTTCGTCAGTGCGCCGGTTTTTGCGGACGTGACAGACGATCTGCCCCGCGTGGTGGTGCTGCTCACGTCCACCCCCTCTGTGGACGAGGTGGTGGAGCCCTCTAAATACGCACTAGACAGAGAGGTCTTCCTCATAGGGATGGGGCCAGAGCGCTTAAAGGGCCAGCTGAATAACATCACGGGGAATCCCCAGAGGACCATCACCTACATATCACCAGAGTTCAGCGCCAAGATCCCCGAACTCAAGGCTAAGATCTGCAGCGTGGATACACAAGGTACCGACTGACCAAAACAAGCACTTTACCTTAAAGTGTCCTTCTGGAGCCGGACTGTGTGTATCCTTAGGGTCTTGGAACAACACTCTCTTACAAATCTTAAAATGTGTAAAAATATAAAAAGTAATATTTAATTTTTCTAATAATAGGGTCTTTAAAGGTGCTCCAAGGAACTTTCAATTTTTGTTAATTCCTGCACCCCCTTTGGACAAAAGCGGTAGTGTTTTTACTACACCAGCTGTTGTTCCTGGTTGAGCATACCCATGACAAAGGCATTAGAAAAAATTATATGAAAATAGCATTCTTTGCACTGATGATCTCATTTGTTGTTACATGTTATAATGATCATCAGAGTAAAAATTTGACTGTTTCAGATATATTTCAAGGTTCCTTGTAGCGCTTTTAAGTACCACTTCTAAACTTCATTATTTGCATGTTTAGTAGTAATTCTTTTGTCTTTCTGTATATTTCAGGTTGTCTTGGCCAAGCGGTAGACGTGGTGTTTGCGCTGGATGCGTCAGGTGGCGTTGGCCGGGAGAACTTTGCCACGCTGCGCAACTTTGTGCGCAGCCTCACCGTGCAGTTCGACATCAACCGCGACGTGTCTCAGGTGGCGCTCGTGACCTACGGTCGGCGGGCCACCACCGTCTTCAACCTGGACACGCACGACAGCGATTCCGCCGTTCTCAACGCCGCGGCCGAGGCTAGCTACGTGGGCGGAGTGGCTTCGACGGGCGCTGCTTTGCTACACGTCCACTCCAACGTCTTGACGGTCGCCAAAGGAGCTCGGCCCGGCGTCAACAAGGCCGTGGTGGTGTTCACGGACGGGTCAGGCGGAGACGACGCTCTCGTTCCGGCTCAAAAGATAAGAGACAACGGGGTTTCACTGTTCGTGGTCGGGATCGGGGACATCCAGAAACAGAGACTGGTGCAGATCGCCGGCTCAGAGGAACACATGATCTCGGTGCCGTTTTACGAGGATCTCAAGTATTTCGAGGACGTTCTGGTGCAGATGTTGTGTTCAGGTGAGAATACAGGGGAATACTTTCTGTTACCAAACCTTTCCAATTGTTTTCTGCAGTTTTAAGGATAGAAGTAAGGGGTTGATTATGATAATTATGATCAATTTGTTGCTTGGTTTTGCTTTTTTTTCTGTCCTTTTGGTCAAATGTCTTTGCAGCTTTACACACACACACACACACACACACACACACACACACACACACACACCCACACACACACACACACACACACACACACACACACACACACACACACACACACACACACACACACACACACACACAAAAAAGTACAAAATATGAATTTCGGAACTTTTTATGTTACCAGCTGTTTCATGAAAACGATTCTTTCTGTTTCTGTCAGAGGCTAAAATGCCGGTAAATCTTTGCAAGCCCAACCCATGTATGAACGAGGGGATCTGCCTCCTGTCAGGAGGGAGTTTCCGCTGTCAGTGCCAAGGCTTTGAAGGACCACACTGTGAAACAAGTCAGTGCCATTGTTGGAAACTCTCATATGCTTATTTTAAAAATGTCTTTGTTTCCACCTCTCTCCCTTCCTTTTCCTTTGACATCCTGACTACTGCTCATCATTAGTCATGGATATCAATATATCCAGCTTAATATATATACTGTATATATTGTGTTTTATTTCAGTTTCCCTTCATATTTTTTTTGTGTTGATCTTATTTATTCACTGGACATTTTACTTGATTTTTTTAAAATTCTGTTTTAAAGTCACAAGTCGGAAAAAAATAAATAAAAAACTTGTTGCTAGCTCTGCATTATTTTCATATAGAAAAATGGTGACTTTTTTATTGTTGTTGGTCCACAGGAAGCAGCAGGCCGTCATCCAGAGGAGATCAACCAAGGCCCGCCGGTCTCAGGAAGAAGAGCCGGCACAAGAAGAGCCACCAGGAGCTTCTGCATCACTACAAACTGCACCGGAGGAGACATGCCGTCTGATAAAACCACACACACACACATAAACACACACCACATGCTACTACACGCAGAAAACAAGTCACTTGTGGACACTTGAGGACCAGGGATGTGAAATTTCTAACATTTTGACTTGCACTCAATTTCAACAAGTGCCTTCAAACCTCAGAGTCTCAGTCACTGTACTCACTATTTTGCAATTGTCTCAATATTGTTCTCCTGTCTCGTCAAAGATGTAAACTGTTATATTATATTATATTATATTATAGTGTATACCGGTCTTATGATTTTATTATTATTTTTATTTGTTTTAACTTAATTATTAAGTTAATTTATAAATATATGTAAATATGTATTTCATTATTGGAGCTATGTAACACATAAGGCTGCTTCTGTTTTTAATTGTTCTGTGCACTTAAGTAACTTAGTTTTGGGGGGAAATAAAAATATATATAATGGGCCGAATTCCATAATACATCAACAATCCAGCTTTAGAAAAACAGTTTTTATATTTAGCAGAATAATTCCACTTAACAAGGTTTCAAATGGTATATTTGAAATACATGGCATAGAAATTAATAGCCAAAAGTCAAATTTAAACACTGAACCGTTTACCATTTGAACATCCTCTGATAAAATGACTCCCCTTCATGAATTCTTTATTACTTCATTAGTGTAAAGTGCCTGAGTTGATTCTAATTACCCTGTTACATTTTTAATGCTGCAGGCTTCTAGTGTCCTTTGCTTTGTTACTAAAGTTCATTTCCAACAGACAAGTCTGACAGACTGATGTGAATGTTGAATTGGCGAAGGAACAGATTTCAAGCTTTCAGTGTTGTCAGTACAATTTTTTATTTGAATAAAAAGTGCATTTTTAGCTAGCAATACAAGCCAAAAGGCTGAATAATGGTGTAAATATATTTACATCTTGGCTACCAACATATATGAACCAAGCTACAATCTAGAGTGTACAAAATGGCCCAATTTTGTGTGTGTGGGGGGGGGGGGGGGCTGTCTTCCTGTATCAAACTTTCAAAGAAAAAATGCTGCTACATCAACGTCCCTCCCAAAATTGTTTGAAACTAAGATCATCCAGTGGTATTTGAGAAGATGGCTTGCGCATCTCTCCGATCGTCTCTGAAAGTCTTGGAAAGGATGGAGAATCCAGAGAGAGGAGGAGGAGGAGGGTGTTCATTTTTAATGTCTGGTATGTGAGGTCAAAGGAGGGCATTCAGGTTTCCTTCTAGGTGGTGGTTTTCTTCTCCCACTCCTGTAAATAAAGATTTTCTTAATATAAAATAGAAATTATGATCATACAAAATGACATACAATCATAGAAGTACTTTCTGAATTATGCTTCCCTTGCGCTGCGTGAAACTTAAGCCGAATAGATATTCAAACTGGGAACAAACTCTTAATTCTGGATCCATGTTTCAAACCTCTCACCTTTGCTTTCTGGAGGACTTTGCCTTTGGTGGCCATCATGGAGACAGGTCTGTTCTTTAGCGCGGAGGCAGAGTTGACTGGGGAGGCTGGGTCTGCTGCACTGACGCTGCTGTTGGAGGGCTGTTGTGGTGTTGATGACGATGTTGATGATGATGATGATGATGTCTGGGGAGTGGGCATGGTTGCTGCTTTAGGCTGAGGGGAAAAGGGGTGGACAACTAGTTAAGGAGTGAAGCAAACAGCAGCAGCTCTGACTTAAAGCCTCTGGAAACCCAGTCTAAAAAAGTAAAAGAAAATCAATACATGATATCAAAGTTGGGTGTCTTAATATAAGCTTTGACAAAAATCTGATTAAAAAACGAATCTTCGTACATTTGATAAAACTTTAAAAAAAACTGCTTTTTTACTAGACAGTTTCACAGGACTACTGTATGACTATACTGTATGACAGGACTACTGTATACTGTATATACTGTAACAAACAGTGTCCATGCCAACAGTCATCGTTTTTATATTGAACTGTGTCATAAGAACCAGAGCATAGCCCCGCCTCATCTAAAATGACTTTCTGTGAAGTGTATCATCTTTAAATGGATTACATTTCAAGAGATATTTATCTTGAGAGATCTTTTTTTAGATGCTTACTATCATGCAACTATCTCCCCAAATGACATAGTTAGAATGATTTGGTGGATTTGGATTTACAGGGGCTTTAAGAGTTGAAAGACTCGGACGTCAACTTTTATATTTTGGTCTGTTCCCTTTACCGTGGGTGTTTCCTGGAGGCTGCTGTCCAGCGTGGTTCCCAGTGTGAAAGGCCCAGACTCCACCTTCTTTAGACTCTCCTTCACTTCCATCAGCCGTAGCTCCACCTCCACCCTGCGCTGCTCCGCCTCCCGACACGCCTCCTCCTTCTTCTTAAGACAGGCTTCCAACAAGGCCTGCTGCTTGGGATCTGAGGACAGAGTAGACACAGGCGTAAGGATCGCTGCAAATCCCTGTTGTCGTGGTGGTGATGTGCCACATGGAGTTTGGTGTGAAGGATGGCCTAGAGAGGAAGAGGGGCCGACCAGTAACCATGAGCTCGCTGGTTTCGATCCCCAGCACCGGACAGTAGGCTGCTATTTGTAAAACAAGTGGTGGCTGGTATGACATTTACAGTGCCCACCATCTCTACCATTGTGTCCTTGAGCAAGGCACTAACCCCAAACTTCTCCAGGGGCGCTTTACTATGGCTGAACCTGCGCCAAGACCCCCTTCCGAAGTGTGGTAACTTGAGAGGGGATATGCGAAAAGACAAATTTCAATGTAGCAGTTGACTAATAAAGTAACTTAACTTACCTTGACAGGCACTGAGCTCCTCTTTGGCGTCCCTCCTCTCCTTCTTCAGGGTTGCCAGGCTGCTCCTCACCTCCTCCCTGTCTTTCTCCAGGCGGTCGCGCTCATCAATGTAGCGCCGCAGGTCTGCCTCCGTGCGGTTCTTGCCCAGTTTACCTTCGACTGCACCGTGGGATCCTGGGATTTAGAGTTTCAAATTTGTTGAATTTTAGCTAACACACAAGTGTGTCATAAGAGAATATCCGATATTTATCAGGAAATGTGCAGAAGAGTGCAAAAAGAGACAATGAAGATGCATTAAAGGTGGGGTCAGTGAACCTGGAGAACACAGCCTAGGCTCTGTAAACTGGAATGTAAACAAAGGGTATGATAACAAAGTGTGCCCATCGTAGCTAGTAACATGCCTGTTTATAGAAGCCTGGGCTGTTTATTGACACTGTTTTTTTTCAAAGCACACACAGTACTGTCAGGTAGCTGACCTTGAGGAAATATTCACTGATTTGGACAAAAAAGTGATTTTTTTTTTTTAAGATATTTTTTGGGCATTTTTATGCTTTATTGATAGTGCAGAGAGACAGAGGTGAAATGTTGCAGAGAGGGGAGTGACATGCAGAGAACGACCGCGGGTGGAAATCGAATCCGGGTCTGCTGCTGGGCCCGGCCCGGGAGGTGGACGCCTTACCAACTGAGCTAAAGGCGCCCCCCAAAAAAGTGATTTTAACAACAAGCGTCGTCTGACTCCACCTTTAATTATTAAGAAGCAAATTTCTGAGGTCATTAAAATCTGCATTCCACTGTGAAGCTGTGCCTTTGACTGCAGAGGCTGCAGATCTTCACTAGAGGGAGCTATCGTAATAACAAAGGACCCAGCAAACTAGTCATCCCTTCTTTTTTTTTCATCCTCACCCATGGTATGTGCCTTGGGCCGATGGGGTTGAGGACTGTGAGGGAGCCCAGAAGACGTCTGAAACGTTGGGCCTTTGTGGGTCTGTACTGGGGATGAGCTGAAGGCCTGTGGTATTCCCAGGCTGCCTCTCTTGGGGGTCTCCTGGCTCTGGGATGAGGTCTTGACTGGTTGGGCTTGTGTCAGGACTGGAGGGGGAGTTGGTGGCTGCTCTTGCTCTGGTTTGCTGGTAGCAGTGGTCGTTGAAATTGGTCCGTTTGACACAAGTGTCGACTCTGGCTCAGTTAAGTTAGCAGAAATTACCTGGAATTTATCCATAATGTATATCATTAAAGCACAACATAATGTGTATGAGTATAAGGCAGGTAAATAGCATTTTCCACAGAAGAATTTCAGCTAAGAGAAAGATCAGAAATGTATTTAATATGATAATCATAATACATATCGTTTTGGTAAACTTAATATTTTTTTATAGCCATTTGCTCAAAACACAGCAAATATTGCAAATCTATCTGAATACATCACTTTTACTGACCTCTTTGATTTGAGATTCTGTCTCCTTCTGGTCCTCTTCTGGGACTGGGGAATGTGTAGAAGTTTCTTTGGTAGGAGGGGTTTTAGCCCCAGAGGACGTGTGGAGGAAGGAGCGTAAAGGGACCAGGTCAAGGTAGACCTTGTTTTCAGTGTCCTGTGCTGTTCCTTGCTCTGTTTCTGAGTCCTTGTTGTCCTGTGTGCACGTTTCACTTTGTTCCTGAAGATTGTTGTCCTCGCTGTCTGGCAGGCCACTCTCCTCCGCATCCTGTGTTGCAGGGGAGCAGGATGTTATGAGATGGAAAGCAGCCAGATGAAGTGAGTTCAAAAATGAAACTAAAACTAAGACTTGATTACAAAACAACAGATAGGGCAGAGAGGCCGAAGGTTTGTATTACCACAAATAAACACCACCAGGGGTAGAGCTTGACTTAAACAAATGTGAAAAGTCAATTTTTTGACTCCTGTGGACACGATTTCAAATGCAAAAATCCCATGCTATCATTCTGTTAACAATTCATTCATTCATGTGATTTCTTTTTTCTAAAGTAGTGGTTAATAAAAAAAGCATCCTATTTTTAACATTGACATATTATGATACATATTTGTGGATATTAGAGCGAACAAATTAATAAACTGATTAGTCGATCAATAGAAAATTAGTTTGCATCTATTTTGATAATCACCTAGCGTCATTTTCCACAAAGGCACAGAAAATAGTCTTTAGATTAATCAATGTTAAAAGGAATCGCTGTATGCAGTCCTAATGGATGAACAGACAAAATAGGTATATTTGATTATCAATGACTAAAGTCAAAGTTTCCTCTTTTAATGCAGTAAACTCTAATGGGACGTTTCTTTAAAGTGACTCCACAAAGCAAAATAATAAACCACATTTCTCCGGTCATCAGCGTTCGCTGTGATAAACATCTACTACAACATTGAACAACTGACTTTCCAAAAACTAAACAGATGTACGTGAAGACTGTAGTTATTTTGGAAGACGATCAAGTGCCAGAGTTATTTTGGCTTGCTGAACATTTTAATCAGGAACATACCTCTGGATCGGCTAAAGATGCCACATCATCATACAGTTCATCAGAGTTGTAAGCGATGGAGGGCGGGTTGTCTATGTAGGCGTTTTGCTCGGAGTGCCTCCTCTGCATCAAGCTACACAGACACAGAAATACACAGGAGGTCACGCTTAAACAGTGAGCGAAGGCGCGCTTACGGCAGTGGGAACAGCATCCCTGAAAAGTAGATCTTACAATAAGGAAGTCTTGGCAGCATTGACGATGCTGGAAATCCTCTCGGCGTTGACGTAGTCGTACGTCAGCTCCTCTGGGTCCGTCTTGCTCCCAGTCTGCGACAGCAAGAGGCCCAGCCAGTGGCCCATGTCTGCGGACGTCTTGGCCTGAGAAGAGGAGAGGGGAAGGGAGAAGGAAAACCAGTTACAAACCAGCTCATGGTTAATGTTTCATGCCATCTTTCACTTTGTATCAATAAGACGATTGCTTTTTATTTCACCTTTATTTATACAGGCAAGTTACTGCACCATACCTTACATTCCCATCAGTATTTCAATTGCGCAAAGACTTGTTAAGAAGTGAAAATGCTTCTCCTTGGCTGAGCAGTTCTACTCATGTAAAGTATCCATGGTGGTAGATGCACACAAAACAGCTCTTCATAATAACTAAATGACAACCATAACAACACGGTTTCATGGAGAGACAGCCTATTATAATTGGGAGCGATGCAAACTGCTCCTCTAATAGAACTGTATGAAGTGTTACCAACACATCATAGTATGCCACTCTTCCTTTACACTAAAACAGTTAAGAACCTGAAATTGAAAAAATATATAAAGATGAGAGAAACATCACGTTAAATGTCGCAGAAAAAGCCCTCAAATATTAAAGACTAAACATTAAATTCCATTTCCTATGACCAAATATGCAGGCTAGCAGGGTGGTACTGGAAGCCTAATGGAAAAGGGCGTAGTATTAGTCCCCCAAATCCCAGTGCATCCACACCCTTCACACACACATACTCACTCACATAGGCAGACAAACACACGGACCACCCTTGTGCTCACACATATATTATATAGGCTAAGTTTGATGTCAGCAGAAAAGGATTTCCAAATGAGGACATGTCAGTGTTAAGGGATCCTATAAGTCGCTGCACACCATTTTATCTTCTTAAGAAAATGCTGACGTTTGTTTTTGTTTTGTTTCCTCCAGACATTTTGCCATTGGAAACCATATTAGTCTTCTGGTTATTTCTCAGAACAACAGAGACCCGTCCTCTTGTACATGAGTAACGCTGAGACATGCTCTCATCTGAGTCAAACATGTGCTGAGAACAGGAAACCCACTGCACCTCATCAGATATCATGTTCTGTTTTCAATCGTCTTTTGTAAACAGTTTGTCTGGCTTGTAACTCCACCAGCTAGGTATAACCAGCCCCCAACCAACTAACACCCTGTGCTTTGTGAAAAGATGTCAGGTTGTAAACCATTTATCTAGGAAAGCTTGGAGAAGAATTTGCATCACTCAAACAACTTTTACATTTTATCCAGCTTTGGTGGTCATAGCATGGTCTAAGATTTGATTTCCTTACAAACCCAAATCCAGAACATTTTCAGGGGGATGTTGCAAAGCAGCAGAAAAAGACAGTGTTGGGTGTACCTCTAGAGTTGCCAGCTGTGTGCCTTCCATGTCGATCCTAAAGGAGTACAGGTGCTCAGGGCTGGGGTCGGGCAAAACGCTGCAGCCCCCCAGGGACACGGCAGGCTGGCTCACTTTCTTGCCCTTGTCCTGGTAAAACCACAGCTGTCCGTTCTTTATAAGACACCAGCAGGTCCGCCATTGGCTGTTCACCAACACGTTGAGGTAGCCTGAAAGATGATGTGACTCAATCAAGATAGCTGCTTATAAGCAAGCAGAGAAATAAGTCTCATACATGCTTTCATACTGGGAAAATAAAATTGGACCAAGAAAATAACTTTGGGGGACTAAACACTGGAGAGCGGATGAGGGGGCCCGGACTATGTTACTATGATTACATTTTTATAATGAATGTGTTTAGTTTGATATAAAATAACTACATATGTGCTGGTATGAATAGCATCCAGCAAAGGCTACAAAACTGAAAGTAGCTACTGTATGTCCAAGGTTAAGAACATGCTTTGGGAATTTTGCATCTTTTGGCATGACATGTACAGTAAGTTTCTGCTCACCTGAGGTGTCCACACATTTCCCTGTGCTCTCCAACGAGGAGGGTTTCTTCTTGCCAATGTTCATGAGGTTACTGAACTTCAAACCTGCACCATATTTTTTCTTCACTGTGGCGAGAAAGAGAATAACTTTATCAGATAGGCCTACTCCAGCACCATGCCTTAAACATTATTTTAAACACAATATAAATGGAAAAATTAAACGCTAAGGACAGAGTGACTCACCATCTTTGTTTTCGAGAGTTTCAGCATGGCTGTCGGTGCTGCTGCCGCTCTCTGAAGCCACTGAGTATCTCTCACTCAGCTCTCCCTAAAAGAAGATAGGATTGACGTTTTGGTCAGAAATACAAATTATGACAAAGGCAGAAAATAAATAAAAACTGTTACTGAGCCCTATGGTTCCAGGTACGCTAAAGCACAGAAGTTTGAAGTGGACGTACCTTTGTACAAATGAGTCTTGGGGAGTCGGACACAGAGTGCGGCGGGTCACAGTTTTCAGCTGGCTTGGGGCTTATCTCCTGAATCACCTAATGAACAAGAAGTGGTTGATTAATGTGCTCATTGTAAAAACTGCAAACAGTTTAGGAAAGATAATTAGAAGGAAGTATTTTTTGGGATGGCTTACCCTCAGCCACTGCTCTGTCTGCTCCTTGCTCTGAAGGCCCAGCACGATGGCCTCCAATCCCACTGGAATGATCTTCAGCTTGTGCTCTTTCCTCTTCGGTGGCTTCTCCTTGTAGACTACACTGCACCCCAACAGACTCACATCCAGCAGAGGTGTCTGCTCCTTGGAGCTCTTATAACACTGAAGGAGTCAGAGATATCGCTGATTTAACCTTCTGAGTGAGTGTACAAGAGATGACTGTAGGCACTAGCTGAACAGCACAGTATTGTAGAACAGCATATTTTAGGTAGGGTATGGCATGTTAAGAATGAATTCTCTAATTCACAAACTACAGTATATCCTTAAATAAAGGGAAGCGAGTGCTGTAGGTTACTGTGTTGTTGAAAATAGGAAGCTTGTATGCAAGTATGGTAGGTATATCAGAGATTTGTTCCAGTTGCCTATGAGAGCTGTATTCATCTTCTCATCTAACTGCACTCCATGACTTTACTCCTTTGCACTCTCTCAGCCCAAATGATGATAGTCAACATAACCTACTATCATAGTCCTACTGCTTCATTTGTTTACAGGTTGAGTTATTGGACTACATTTTTCCATTCTAAAAATAAGAGGCAAAAGAAGGACGGCATGTGACAGCAAACATCTGGGTTTGAAATACATTAAGAGTTGGGTTTACTTACTTTAACGCAATCTTTTTTTCCATGTTGTTGAGTTATATAGAACTGTTAAAACCCTAAGGGGAATATAAACAAACCCTAGCCTTCATGAAACACTTGTGCGATCTCTCACGACCACAATTGATGTAAAAAAAACAAAAAACGTTTAATTCATATTTTCACAGTCTTAAGCCCACCATTAGGCGATGTTCTTTGATGACGCACAGCTGTTTGGCCCACTGGCCCAGCCACTTCTTCCTCCACAGGAAGGCACAGATCTGAGCGTCCTTCATCAGCTCGATGGACGCCTCCGTCGACGGCCACTGGTGCTGCGCTGACGGCGACTTGCCCCTGGTCACTTCCTCCTCATCATAGGATTCGTATGAACTGCTAACGGCCTCTCCGTCATCTAAGAAAGCAACAAAAATCATAAAAAGTGATGCTTTGACTAAAGGGACTAATACAAAGAGGGATACGAGTTTGGGGATTAAAAAGCATGATTAGCAGAATGTTTTTTTTAAATGATTTTGAAGGACCAAATGATGTCGATGGCGGCGGATTTCGTGATCTTGATGACCTTCTTCAATGGAAGATGATTCCCTTGCAACAATCCGGCTGCAAATAAGCTTCTAGAGCATTGATGGAAAATGGAGACAGGAAAGAAATTTCCAAAATATGTTGAAAGGGAAAACAAACGACGACAACAAAAAAGAAGAAAATGGTAGGATGGGGTTGATTAATATCTTGACATGAAGTTGTTTCTCTGCATGCAAAATGCTGGTCATGCTGGACACTGAGGCGCATGCCGATTGGCCCGTGCACATTCTGGTTTGTGCCTAGAAACGACTGCAATACCAAGACATGCCATTCATTAACACACACACACATCCAGTGATAAAGAGGTAACTACCCCTGTTGATAACCGCATATACCACACTGTCAGAGCTCTGCACTCGCATCCAGGGCCCTGAAAGGAGGCCAAAACAGCCCAGATCTACACATCATCAAAGGAAACAAGAAGAAAGTAGCAAGATTGAAGAAAAAATGTGAAAAAGAAATCTAAAACAATCTTTAGAAATTATACATGACACCATTAGAATCACATAAGGAAAACCTGACGGGTCTTCTGGTACTATAAACATGATGCATGAAGTGTAGTCCTAATTAACCTTATAATACATCCTAATGTATAATAATAACATGCCAATAGTTTAAAATTATTATTTATTGCTTACGTCCAAGATGGCAAGATGAAGTTGTGTGAACAACAAACATGCACCTTCTGGCCGATCAAGTGGAATACTCTTCACAGCTGTGTGGTATCATAATATTTGTTCTGTGCAGCAATTCTGAACAAATGCCTTATCAGCAGTGCACCGAAAATGATTAAAGTAACTTTATCGTAGCCCAACGTGTGCACAAAGCTACTGCGTCCTTCAAGCAAAGCAAAAGTTTTATTATAGAATGTGGTTACGTGTCTCGATGCATGAGAACACCTTTAGCTATTATTCGGGTGTTGTTCTTGCAGTGGGTCGAAACCCTCCACATTGAGAGAATGTAAGCAATGGTTGCTATTGTGTCAGTTTCCATTTAAGTTAACAGCTCAAGTTGTTTCCAGAATAACAAACACATTAGGGTTGATGACAGTCCAGATACGTCGGTTCACTCATTGGATTCCAGGTTTAGGAAAGTTAGGCCTTAATGTATTATGATGAACAGCAAACTGTCACACATCTTATTTCATAATGTAATGTTTTTTAAGAAGGGTTTCAGAAATTTACCA